>JBBPBX010031879.1:18781-34237 GCA_038048925.1 Garcialebias charrua | reverse complement strand
GTGAGGAGCAGGTTGTGGCCGCTTGTTTCACGTGGGGCTGATCCGTTCGTCCGCGTGACTAGTGGGAGTCACGAAGACTTGTTTCACTGTCTTGTTTAGGAAAGCGTTTCCGGAGCGTTCGATCCTTTGAGTAGCTGGAAGAGGTCGTTCAACTTGTTTCGCGTCCGCTCGTGAGTAGTTGAACGGCTGCCGCTTGTTTTGGAGGTCGTGCGTAACCGATACCTGGCGTCGTGGGTGGGTCGCCGGAAGTTCACGAGTGAGGTGAAAACTACAGCTCCCAGAGTGCCTTGCGCTGAACTTGCGGATTAGCGCAGTGGAATCACACTGGGGGCGGTGACCGAAGAGGTCTGTAGAAAAAGAAGAAAAAAAAAGAGAGAACAGCAACCCAAGAGAGGTTGCAGGAATTGGGCTTGTGTACTTGTTTTGTGGGGGATCAAACGTCGAACGTAGTCTGCGTCGTGAGTTTCGCTGCCGCTGGTCTCGGTCGGGGGGGTTTCCGTCCGCCCGATGCCAGAGGGGGGAGGCGTGCGCGTGTCGCTACGTGTTCATTGGAGGTTTCCGGGTGCGCTCGTTTCAATCAGAGTGGCTGGACTCGCGGGGATGCTCTGTTGCACGTACCACGTTTGGGGAGCTCCCGACTTCCTGGGACGTCACTGCGTGCGTGATCACCCCGTGCCGCCTGTTTTTGGTTGCCGAGCGACCCGTTGCCTGGTCTGTCGCGGGTCGGACCGGAAGCCACTGAGGGAAGTGGACCTCCGTGCGGCGGTGTATCGCGGGAATACATCGCAGTCACGTGGTAGGAAGGTCTGCCAGCTGTGCCCTGCGGTGACCTTGCTACTCGCCGTGGTGGAATCGCACTGGAGGCGGGGGAAGCCCGCTTGTCCATTGATTGGGGCGGTGCTGATTGGATTTTGAGTGTCGGCCGTTTTTGCATGCTTCTTTTCTTGTTTCTTTTGTTTTCTCGTTTTTCATTAATGACAAAGGGGGGATCTTTGTATATATATGCACTTTCAGTGATCTAATTGTCATTAATGGTTTGTGTCGACTCAGAGTGTGATGTGAAGTTTTCTTTTTCCAGTGGTGAATGGTGCTGCTATATTTTGCATGAATGACAGGTGGCGTTGTTGTATAACAATGGGGCAAGTCTGATTTTCCACAGGCTTGGCCCCGTGTTTCTCATGCACAGCTCATCTGTGGATGCTTGTGGAATAAAGATTTTGAGTGAATGTTTTGAGTGACAATTATAGCACACATGCGAGGTAAACAAATGCAGGAACAAGGAAACATTATTGAACTATTGCTTAGGATCTGAGCAAATATCAGACTTTTACCAACGGTAAAGACAGAGAGGGGTAACAAGTGGAGCGAACCTGCATCAAAAATTGTTGAGAAAGTAGACGGATCAACAAGAAATTTAGCTAATTTAGTTCTAACCAGATTTAAACAAGACAAACAAAAGCTCTATGAAATTGGAACGGAGATAGCTCATTGTAAAACGGTTGCAGACTATCAACAGTTAATTAATAATTATGATGAACAGCTAAAGCAGATTGACCTTCTAGAAGAATTGTTCTTAATTACGGACACTGTACATAAATTAGGGCACACAGAAAACAGTTCAATTTAAAAGAAAATTCAGAGCATCAGGTGGCAGGAAGAAGAGCAGTCAAACAGCGCCACCTACAGGAGGTTGAAGCAAGTTGCAGGAACTGAAGGAGGGAGAAAGCCAGAAAAATGTGGAATGATATGAAAAGATTCATATTGGAAGAGAGGTGCAGGAAGGCCACTCAGAGGTTGTGGAAGTACCAGAGAGACGATCAGGCAGGGGAGGTGAAACATTATCTAGAAATCAGCCACAGAGCAAAAAGCTTACTTTGGGAAGTTTAAGAGCATCAATTAGACGAACACGAGAGTTCTAGAGAGATGTGAGACAGTCTTGGGTCGAGGTTGAATTCATTTTCAATTTGTTGTAAGAACTTTTTTGTAAATTTTTTTGCTTTTGACTTTAAATTAGGGAAAGGAAAAACGTTGTGCCGGCCAGATCTAACGAGAGGTGCTCTGGGAGACAAATGCCGAAAAGATTTCACTTTTGAGTTTTCGTCTAGTAATATTATTGGCGTTATTATTAGACAATTACTCGTATTTCTTTTTCAGTCTACAGCCTGACAGCACACAGTGCGGGGAGGGGGAGCATCAGACAGACAGACCTCTTTCTTACAGAACACATAATTGTAATTTGCCATGAGCTAAGATTCAACCAAAATGCATGATACTTTTGCGTTTGTCAGGGGATTGGGGTAGCAGTGGTGGCTCAATTGGATTTGAATGCATAAAGCTGACATCTACATGGTTCATTTTGACTCTGAGAGCGACAGCTGCCAGAAAGTGAGAGCAAGACCTCTCACTCATGAATGGACACAAGACAAGGACAGTTAAAGGGAGAAAAACCAAAGAACTGTCATTCAAACACCAGAATGTCCATGAACTTCCTCAGCCATAGTCCAAGGCAACGACCTGAACAAAAGAACAGTCCAGGACACAAACAGATGTCAATGTCAGCAAACACAACGTGAAATCAAGTGAAATCAAGGCTTGGAGCACCCTACACGAGACAGCTACCAGAATGAGGTGGCGTGTCACTGAAGCTGACCGAAGCTGAACAATGGACAAACTCACACGACCAGAGCATGAGCATGTGGAACAGCTGTCAGGAGTCACTCATTCCAGCAACCCGTGAAGGCGTCGGCCTACCATTTGAATCGGTTGGGTCGCACTGGGGCCTCAGTCTCAGGGTCCAAACGTAAAGTGCATTATTTAATGATGACACATAGAACAGGCCACCGCAAGTCACATAATTAATAGATTAATACTGAATTGTGAGCTCTGTTTGCCTGCTCCTCCCGGTTCCAGAGGGCTCTGAAACAAAAGAACAAGGCTCTCATCCTGAGGGCCACAGCAAAATGAGTTTGTGAATATTTTCACAGGTAAAATTGGTGTCACCACAATTAATCATATTGGGTGTTAAAGGTTAGATAAATAACGACAGTTCTCCTTGAGGGAACGCGTTTCTGGGAGTCTAGTGTGTACAACGGCTGAGTTGAAATTCAGGAATATAGTTAAGCCGCATAAATTGGATCGTTAATCAGGGCAGATAGGATCAATTAAGGAGGAATAAGCCTTCAAAGATGAGGAGAGCTCAAGTTGATGACAAGGCGTGAACTAATTTGTAGGATGAAAAACACAGAAGGCGCACGTGGTGGTCGGTGAGGAAAATGGTTTCCGTGAACAAAAAAAGCGGAGCAGTGATAGTGTTGGTTTGGTAATGGGCTTCAGACAGATCAGTGTTTTGACGCGATGGTAGGTTTGAAGCGGCAAGAGGGACACAGTCAGCGCAGAGGGCGGAGGCAGGGCTCTGTGTGAACTTTGGGTGCAGCACAAACTAAGCTCATTCAGTGGACAAGAGAGGGTTTTTGGACAGCAAAGGGAGACAAAGGAAGCAGACGTGCGATATGGTATCACAGCTTTGACAAAACCAACACACAGACAATAAATAAACATCAAGAATGTGACTGTCAAGCTGATTTGGAAGCAAAAAGAGCATCGGGATACATCAATTGGAGTCAGATGGTGATGGTCACACCAGAAGAAGAGAGGGCCATGAGATGGGATGAGGCCTCTGTAGCTTGCTGTCAACAAGGGGCGGCTCCTGAAGAAAAAACAGTGTGGCTGGACCATGGAGCTAAAGTGAGACCAGAAGATGGTGAATTCGTCCAGAAGATGGAAGAGAAGAAGATTTTGAGGAGCGGCAACTCGCGCGTGTGGGGCACACCAGATGAAGAGGATTTCAGCTGGTGGCACATACACATTTAAATTCTCTGATCAGAACATTGCGCCGTGCGTTCATTGCGTGAGGCTCAACAGACGAGGAGGTCGCGCGAACAAGGAAATTCTCGACCGTGATGACACCGGGTCATGAGATAATAATTGGTTGTACAGACATGCACGAACCGGTAAAAGGGTTCAGAAATTTATGGTTGGTGTGCCGCGCTCACCGGCTGACTAGGGGCATAAAAATAAAAATTGAAAATTAAAAGAGAAGACAACAAACCGGTCCTAAATTTTTTTAATCAATTGTTACATTCCATGTCATGGGTTTCCTGTAAAAATCAGATCAGATGAGGGTACACATCTTAGCAATGCAGATCTAGTGAATGTTAGAAATTCTTTAGGCCTCAAACATGTTAGTACACTTTTGGAAAATTGGCTGTAATCTGTGCACAGACTAAAATTAATTGATTTGGGGCTTTACAAAATGGCCGTTAGGGCTGAGGACATCTGTAGATAGGGGATAAGGGTTGTTGTAATGTCGCATGTAATGTATTTTGAGAGATTAATAGTTGTTTGTCCAGCTTCCATCGACAGATCTTTGGATCCGTTACACCTGAGAGTGTAAAGCCTGAACGAGGCCGGAAGGTCCACTGACACCCGAGGTGCTTCTCAGGGCCTCTAAAAGAGAGTGGCCTGAGCCAAAGGGGGGTGCGCACAGCTGAGCTGTCGAGGCGCACATCACCAGCAGCGCGCGAGAGAGGGAGAGGCACAGCCAGAGCGATCCGGAGGAGCCTCAAAGGTCATCACAACAGGTCGAGGCAGCTCTGTCGGAGCTGCACAGCTGAGAGGGCCGGCTTTGCACCTGGAGGGGGTGGTCCACACGAGCGGTGGGCTGTCCTGCATCTTCATCTTTAAGATCGGGTTCGAGGAAGGTGTGGGTCTCATCTTTTCATCGTTTCACTTCCTCTGCCGTGGAAGTCATCTGTTCGTGAGGTGTTCTGGTTCGAGTGGTGAAGTTTCCTGAAAACACCTGTCTTCCTGAGGAGCATCCTTGTGCTTGCTTTTGAGAATAGGCCAGAACGATAGGCAAACAGTTCCCCAGGCCTGTCTGCCTTACTGCCTTGAGAGGGAAGGGCCAGTTGCATGATTGCAGCTTAACAAGGCAGGCCACAACAAGAGGAGCCTAAAAGAGGAGGTCAACCATTCTCTTTGGGTCAGGGGCAGTTTTTGCTTGACCAGTGGAACGGGGAAATTTGAACAAAGTACCAGCTGGGTTATAATCTTAAGCAATCTGCAGCCCAAGAAAAGGGTGGTGACCTCTGAAGAATGCAGCTTTCCACAAAGATCTAAACAGAACAGAAAGCAGAGGGTTAAATCGATTCAGAAAGACTGACACAATGTTTTAAACTTTACAGGTGTTTCTATTTTGCATTATTGAATCATCAATATTTCAAACTTTAAATTTTAAATAACACATTTTAAAGATCACACACTTAGGATTAGATATTAGATTTCACCTTCAATATTAAATTAGTGACTATTTCTTATCTTAGAGTTGGTTTAGTTGTCAACAATTTGCTGCTACACTTTAACTTTTAACTTTTATCAATTAAACTTACTTATATCTAGAATTAGAAATCAACAAAACAACACATACTTTAATTCATTACCAGGTCTAACTTTCAAGGGTTTGGAGTTACATTTTTCAATTTCAGCGTTTAAATCATAAAATATTAGGGGTTTTAGACCACTTTCTTATTTCTGGTTCAAAATTCAATGGGAGAGTGTTTTATTCATTTTGAGGATGTATTTTTTACAGGTGCGGTTCCAGTGATTTCCTATGTAAATAAAAAAGAAAGCGGAAAAAATAAGATTTTTTAAACTGTGCATGCGTTTGGTGGTTGGGGTTCAACACTGCTTTTCATGTGTATTTACCTTTTCAGGTTCTGCAGATTTAACTGAGAAGGGGGTAATTTGTGTTTCTGTTGTGTTTCATCACATTTCAGGGTTCAAAGTTTGACACTGTAGAGGATTTCGAACTAGATCAAGCATGGCTGAGGGGCAGAAGAGGCTAATGGTGGCTGCAGGTGTGGGGTCATTGATTATCGTTTCCATCATTCTGTTGTTGGAGTATTTCTGTGTGATACCAGGTCATCCGAGCTGTCATCCCGTACCTCATCAGAGGGGCAAGAGAGATGTCCTCATGCAGGGGGCATGGACGCAGGTACAGGATGCTGGTCATCTATCGATGAATTTTTCTGAAGTCTTTCAGAGGAACTCTTGGTACAGGTATGCGCAGTTCTTGGCCAGAATCCGCCACAGGTCTGAGTCTTACATCTGTACCCCACTTCCTGTTGCGGAATCACAGCTGCCATTGAAGATTAAACCTCTTGACCAGATGTTGTCATTTTGTGTTCTGCAGATTAGCTCCAGAGGATTCTACATGGAGCACCTGCAATGTCAGCCTAAGTGGTGCAAATTGAGTACATTATCACACCCGATGGTGTTAGCTCAATTTGTAGAATGGCCATCCAGTGGACAGTTTCCTGTCTGTGTGCACCGCGTCCATCATCAGGACTCATATCAGGTGGTAGTGGGGTCACTCCCTGAGGAGAGGTGCCGAACGGTGTACCATCCGGGAAGGGAGTTCATGAGTGTGCCTAGCAGCAATGATACATATCCGGTTGAGGCCTTGGCCTGGCTGTGTGGACATCAGGTATTCCTGACCTTGCCAGCGAACTGGACTGGGTGCTGTGCACCGGTTGCGGTTACAGAGGGGTCGTACCTGGTGTCTTTGAGTAACGGTTCTCACTATGTGGGACGGTCAAAGACTTCTGACGTCAGTCAGCTCGAGTCTTCTTGGGGTTCAGAGGTCCCAGTGGAATGGAAGCGTAGCTTCTTCCCGGGATCGAAGGTCGGGGACCACCTGTTGCACATGGAAGCTTTAGATTACCAATTTGGGATGTTCATTTATGAGTCGGTACAGGCGTTAGGGACCACCTCTGCAGAGCGGTGGGCCATGTATGTTGTGTCTTTACATCATAGATTGCTGTTGGATTTGTTTAAGGCATCTGTTAATGGAGTGTGTGAGATGATTGATAATAACACCTGCTGTACCTTTATACCTGATGCGTCTGTTTCAGATCCACAGGTCAGGGTGACAGAGGCCCTGCGCCATCTGAGAGAGCTTCAGGGGCATCAGACGGAGGTGGCGCATACAGGGCTGTGGCATGCACTGTCTTGGTTCACGAGAGGGTCATGGCCTCAGGTGATGGTCAAGCTCTTGGCCTTGCCGCTAGGAGTTTTTCTGCTGTTCTGCCTATTTCTGGGGTGTGTGACACCTTGTGCACGGGTGAGGATCTTAAAAATGATTGCTCCTAAGGAGGTGGATGATGTTGGGACGGTGTTTCCCCTGGTGCAGGCGGGGTGCAGGCCATCGCCTGCTGCACGGACTCACCTGTATTTGGCAGAGAGCAGATACCTGTAGTGGCTGGGTGGTGTTTGGAGATGGAATGGAGAGGTGTGCATTTGTCCTAATGACATTAATTCTTAGATGGTTTTGTTGATTAATAATGGGGTCAGTTTGGGATGTGAATGGTGTGTTTGGATGTTGATCTAGAGGGTTGATTTTGGAGTCAGAGTGAGGCCAGACTCAGTTCTCTGCCGGATGAGAGGGATCACATGTATTTGGCCGAGTCCAGATACCTGTGGAGTTGATGAGGGGTCGGGCAGAGCACACCAAGGATGGGGTTGAAGGGAAGATTACATTTATCCTCTTATGTCTTGGTGGAGTGAGGGGTGGCTTGTGAGTATTGTTTTGGTGTTGGGTTATTGATTAGCTTTGGAGTCAGATGGAGGTTGCGTTAGTTTTGGTTGATTTTTTGTTTTTGGGTGATTTTATTTGGTGTGAATGTATTTTTCTTGTGGTGTTGAGGTGGGGGTCCTCTTCGGGGGATCCGGCTGGTGGCGTGCAGGTTGTTTTGACCTATTAAAATAGGTTGTGAGAGGGAGTGAAGGGAAATACACACGTTTAGAAGTTCTATATGTTAATCTCATGTGAAACGAATACACTACTGTATATGATTAATACACAGGTGCTCTATAATCAAGGTATTCACAACTGTTTTACATATGTTTATGCAATTAGACAACATTATAAGACATACTTTTAGATCTAACAAACAGGATGATCAGATGCAGATAACATGTTAAGGGGAAAAATGCCCTTTGCGTTTCTCTTGGCCTTCTGAGGAGATCAGAGCACACAGACACACAAACACATGAATCATACTACTAAATAAGTAGTACTTATAAACCACACACACATACTAGGATCTGGACATTAATTTACATTAATATCGCACACAGGACACATCTAATAGTACATTTCTAAAACTCTCGTACTGAGCAAATAAGCAGAACAAAGAACAAAGTTTCAAGAGACTCCTCACCACAGCTATAAATCTACAAGGTCATAGAACTGACAAGCACGAGAGGCTCCAGGACTCCTTATCAGTGCTCTGAGCCAATCAGAGACCAGAGGAGCTCAAACTGCAGCTTGAAGAGATCCAAACATCTTAGATATCAGTAGCATTCTTTGAAGAACATCGCCGAGGAAAGGTCTGTCAAAATGCTCACAATTCTCTGTGCACAAAGAATTGCTTATTCATGCTGTAACTCTGTTAACCTGTAACCTGTGTATGAGAAACCCCTTCACCCCCCCATTGATAACATAAACATCTCCCGGCGAGCTTTTGTTGGAACCACATGCGCGTGCGTGCACGCATGCGCGGACAGAAGGCATTTCTATCAACAATGGTAGCGGACACACACACACCGCTTTTTGAACTGCGACTGATGGAATATATTTTGAGTCTCATATTTAATTAAACCACACCTGAATGTAGCTGCATCTGTGTTGGAAGAGACACAGTCTGATCCAGTTCTAATACTGTATTGTTGTTTATTGAACGAGGCAGGCGGATATTTCACGTGTCACGCTGCACTATAACATTCTAAATGTGCTAAATAATAACAGTTTAACAATAATAAACAGTATTAATGTTAGCGTGGGAGATATATAAAGTTATCTGAGCTAAATGAAGCTATCTGGACTCAAGTTACGTGATTTAAACGATGCGTAACATGTTGCGTAAAGTTGAAAATGAAGACATCAGGTTTATTTTGTATTTATTTATTCAACACCACAAACTGTATGTCACACAAACAATGAGAATGAAATTAAACACTATTAAAAACAGCTTCACAGTTAATGACCTCAGGAGTGGCAACTGAAGAGTTTTTTTTTTAAAATATAAAATCAATGACCATATCCTTTGTCTTAGAAGCATTTAACTTTAAAAAGGAAGACTCAACCATTCAGTGAAGTCCATGAACACAGGCCCAGAGTCTGGGTCATCACTGCTGAGAAGGGACAGGATGACAGAGTCATCAGCAAACTTTAACATGTGACACTGTGGGAGCTGGATGCAACAATCATTTGTATACATCATACATTAAACAAACAAGGGGTGAAAGAAAACAGCCCTGAGGAGAACTATTGGAAGACAGAAGGACATCAGAGATAACCCCATTGACCCTCATGCGCTGAGACAGCACAGTTAAAAAGTCCACAAGCCAGAGACTTGTGGACTTTAAGAAGAGGCCAGAATCAAGAACATAAGATTATAATAGTTTCTCTGCTAAGATGCGTTGCTGGATATACTGTAGTTAAAAGCAGATGAAAAGTCAATAAAAAGCAATCTTACAAGTCAAGAAAGTTCATTCTCAATAGTCCAGGTATCAAATCCGCTCATTCTCATACCTGATACCTGGACTATTGAGAATGAACTTTCTTGTCTTGAACCACTTTGGACATGTCTGCCTGCCTGGGAGGAGTCAACGAGGGACAAGCCCCCAGAAACCATCTTGGCTACAGCAAACTGGTTGGTCCACTTAAGTTGTTTACTTGGTGGGTTAACTTCAGTGTGCTTTGGACTACTCTGACTGACGAAGCCCTCTGGAGTGAGGGTGAAACGTTTCAACAAAAAAGAAACTGTCCAGATGAACTGATTGAGAATGAGCGGAGCAATCTTACAAGTGTTTATTGTACCTTCAAAGTGTCCTAAAACCATAATTAAAAGACCCTGATGCATGCTCAATAATCCAGGTAGAAAAATCTAAAAAAGCTAAGTCTGGTCCTCTGGACAGTCAAAAAAACAAAACAAAGCAACAAAAAAAAATTGTAGAAACGTTTCGTCTTTCGTCCGAAAGACTTCCTCAGTCTGAGGTGCTATGTTCAGCTCAGTCTTATAAATAGCACAACTGGTTGTGTAACACTGTGAGATGGTGCTATTTATAAGACTGAGCTGAACACAGCACCTCAGACTGAGGAAGTCTTTCGGACAAAAGACGAAATGTTTCTACAATTTTTTTTTTGCTTTGCTTTGTGTTGTTTTGTTTTTTGAATGTCCAGAGGACCAGACTTAGCTTTTTTACATAATTAAAAGAGTTCCTGTTGCATCCTCCACTCCTCTAGGTGAAATGAAGTGGATCCAAATGCTTTTTAACTTTTGACACGAGGATTTAGGATAATTAATGAGAATTAGGATACTGTTTAAGCACCTCGATCACAGGGCAGACCAAGAACTTACTCGAGGATTATACTGTCCATTTACAGGTAGTTCTCGACTTACGACAGTCTCGAGTTACGACGTTTCGGGGTTACGACGCACCTCCCATTAAAATATATATACATATTTTGAAAATTTTATTTTGAAAAGCCGAGTTCCGGTTTTACTTCCGGTTTGACGGCAGAAGCAGGAGCTTGACGGCAGAAGCAGGAGCTTGACGGCAGAAGCAGCAAGCAGTCAGTGGAAAATTACAGGAGACCTTGTTGTTTGGACCGAGGTTTACGAGGCAGACTGGACTGGACCGAGGCAGAGGAGGCTACAGCTGCCTTGTACTCTCTAAAAAGCTAAGTCTGGTCTAGGGTTTGGCATCGAGAATCGAGAATCGTTCGGAACCGGGACTAACTGTCCGGTTTTCCTGGAATCGTTCAAAATATTAATTGGCGATTCCTATGTTCGATGCTAGTTAGCCGACCAGAAGTAGCCGCCAATCCCGAAGAAGAATCCACCGGAAGTGTGCATCCACGATCTAAAGTGTGGCTTAATAAAATGACCATTCAGGTCAGTGCAGCACTTGCAATAATTTTCTATCATGCAAAGGAAAGAAGTAAAAAAGTGTCCCGTCTTTAACGCGTTCCACTGGATTATTTATTTTCGCTTCGTGTCCGACCGGAAGTAACAGTGGTCCATCTGCAAAACGCTCCATCGGACTTTTCGCTACATCCTCTTCGGCTCGATCAGGCTCCATCAGGTAAATAAACTATAAACTACGTCTCATACCAACATTAAGGCAGCTAACAAGTTATACTCCACTTAAAGCGGTAAGTCAGCTCAAATACAAACACAATGCTAACGTTAGCTTGTATCGTTTTCTTAGACAAATGACCTGAAATGGCTTCACAGTGTTCACCAGTGTCCAAGGTAAATACGTCAGTGTAACTGAATGAAGAGTGCCACAGAACAGTTAAGCTAGATTTATACTTGACGCGTCACGCAACGCGCGAGGATGCGCGAGGGAGCGCGCGCCAAAAGTGACGCAATTTCACCATCCCCGCCCTTGCGCGTAGGCCTTGCGTGTCGTTTTGGCGCTTGTCGCGCACCTCTGATTTTTTGAAACTCTGCAAGCCTAGTGCGCGCGCGGTGGGCGCTACAGAATTGATTGACATGTTGGGTGGGGACCTTGACGTCAGAGCCTGCAGCTCTCTGTGCTGCTATGGTCATGGAGACTGCGTCGCGACGCATGGAGGAATGTTTTTATGTGATACAAATTTATTAAATTCACCTTCTTCATGTCTGAGCTGGACTTTTCTTTTGTTGTTTTGCCAAAAGTCACATGATCGCTTCCTCCTCGCTGACTCCATGCATTAAAACCGCAAGACACAATAACTGTTGTTCTATTATGATTTGCTCCTCTAATAAAGACAGCAGTTCAGCATGCGAGCGGAGCATTTTTGTTGTTGTTGTGTGATTTCAAACAGTTCTTCCTCTACGGTAGATTTCTTCTTCTACCATTTCTTGCAACATATGCACATGTTTTAGAAGGTACTGCCACCTGCTGGTCCATAAAAGAACAGCACTTTACCATGCACCGCCGTGCGTCAACCATAAACACAGCGGTGAAACTCTAAACGCAGAAGCCGCACGGCTCAGTGCGCGCGCAATTCGTGCGCAGAGGGCCAACGGACCAAAGCACGACTATAACTCAGCCTTTACAGCATATGTTGTGAAAAGGTTGAATCCCTTTTCAGATGTGGATTCAACTCCTGCCATGGATTGCACTTACATTGCACTCAGACACATTACTACTATAGTTAAGCAAATCCAACACTTATTAACATTCTTAATCCATTTAAAGTTCTCTCATTGTCTTTTAAAATGTTTTAATGTCTCTAGTTTTCATTATTATATAATTTCTGTTTATGTTCTCTTTCATTCCATTGTGAGTGAATGTCACAGTTTGAAGAATTATTGAATAGGTTAGTTAGGCAATAACAACAGAGCTAATAATTGTACACATTCTCAGTCTTAAAAATTATTTAATAATCTCTTTTTACTGATAATACTGAACATGTTGTTTGTTTAGGAACCTCCCTGCAGTCTGTCCAGAAAGTCTCAACAGGAGGAGCTTTTTGCTGAGCAAGAGGCACAACGTAATGTCACAGCTCCATGTCCATGAAGAAACAAATGGAGAGAGGGCTGCAGATACAAGGACATCCCACCAGCCGTTCTGTCTGCTGCTGGTGGTGGAAGGAACCAGGTTACCCCATCAGTGGGAGCTCAGTAACATGGCTGCAGCATCAGACATTGGACAATATTATATGTATAATAATAATAATACAGTATATGTTGGTGAGTCCTCCATGATGGCTCTAATGTGGACTGGCGAGTCCTCCATGTTGGCTCTAATCTGCCCTATGAGAAATTCATAGTAAATTTAACAAAAAGGAAAAAGTTCATAGCATTAAATTCAAACAGAAGTTCTAATTATTTAATCCTGAAAGAACTTTGGCTAACTACTGTAGCTCATTTATAACATGGAGTTAAACTCAAAGCAGTCTCCTCAGAAAAAAAGTGTTACCATTATTTTTATAGTTTCTGTTAACTTATTATTTTTATATTAAAGTTTCTGTTAACTTATTGTTTTTATATTTGATTTTTTCTGTTCAACCAAACCATAGCGTGTGTTCCAACTATAGGGGGATCACACTCTTAAGCCTCCCTGGTAAGGTCTATTCAGGGGTTCTGGAGAGGAGGGTCCGTCGGATAGTCGAACCTCGGATTCAGGAGGAGCAATGTGGTTTTCGTGCTGGTCGTGGAACACTGGACCAGCTCTACACCCTCAGCAGGGTCCTGGAGGGTACGTGGGAGTTTGCCCAACCAGTTTACATGTGCTTTGTGGACTTGGAAAAGGCATTCGACCGCGTCCCTCGGGGGGTTCTGTGGGGGGTACTCCGGGAGTATGGGGTACCAGGCCCATTGATATGGGCTGTTAGGTCCCTGTACGACCGGTGTCAGAGCTTGGTCCGCATTGCCGGCAGTAAGTCAGGCTTGTTTCCAGTGAGAGTTGGACTCCGCCAAGGTTGCCCTTTGTCACCGATTCTGTTCATAACTTTTATGGACAGAATTTCTAGGCGCAGCCAAGGTGTTGAGAGGATCCGTTTTGGTGACCTTAGAATCGCTTCTCTGTTTTTTGCAGATGATATGGTCCTATTGGCTTCATCAGATCGTGATCTACAGCTTTCGCTGGAGCGGTTTGCAGCCGAGTGTGATGCGGCCGGGATGAGGATCAGTTCCTCCAAATCCGAGGCCATGGTCTTGAGCCGGAAAAGGGTAGCATGCCCTCTCCGGGTCGGGGAGGAGGTCCTGCCCCAAGTGGAGGAGTTTAAGTATCTCTGGGTCTTGTTCACGAATGAGGGAAAACTGGAGCGTGAGATCGATAGGCGGATAGGTGCAGCATCCGCAGTGAAGCGGGCGCTGTACCGGTCTGTCGTGGTGAAGAGAGAGCTGAGTCGAAAGGCAAAGCTCTCAATTTACCGATCGATCTACGTTCCCACCCTCATCTATGGTCATGAGCTTTGGGTTGTGACCGAAAGAACGAGATCTCGGATACAAGCGGCTGAAATGAGTTTTCTCCGCAGGGTGTCTGGACTCTCCCTTAGAGATAGGGTGAGAAGCTCAGTCATCCGGGAGGGACTCGGAGTAGAGCCGCTGCTTCTCCACATCGAGAGGAGCCAGTTGAGGTGGCTCGGGCATCTGGTTAGGATGCCTCCTGGACGCCTCCCTGGTGAGGTGTTCCGGGCATGTCCCACCGGGAGGAGACCCAGAGGAAGACCCAGGACACGCTGGAGGGACTATGTTTCTCGGCTGGCCTGGGAACGCCTTGGGATTCCCCCAGAGGAGCTGCTCCAAGTGGCTGGGGAGAGGGAAGTCTGGGCCTCCCTACTTAGGCTGCTACCCCCGCGACCCGACCCCGGATAAGCGGACGAAAATGGATGGATGGATGGATGTTTCTGTTCAGTGCCCTGAGACAACTTCTGTTGTAACTTAGAGCTATACAGTATAAATAAACTGAACTGAATTGAATTGACATGTCTTTTTTTTACCCCCGCCTACAAAAAGAATCGGAATCGAGAATCGAAAAGAATCGGAATTGAAACGAAGAATCGGAATCGGAACGGGAATCGCTCAAATTCAAACGATGCCCAACCCTAGTCTGGTCCTCTGGACATTCAAAAAACAAAACTTGTTGGAGCAAGCTGGACCGGTAGAAACAGGTAGCAGCTGCGGAAAAGTAGCTGTTTTATGGACGGCGGTTTTACGACGTAAACGAATGGCGAATACGGAGGAGGGAAGAGCTCTAATAATAATAATAATAATGTCATATTTTTGTCATCTTTGCATGTTTCCACACAAGACAAAATTTGACTCTGCATTTAACCCAATCACCACCAGGTGGCAGCGGGCAGCTATAGAAAGCGCGCTGGGGAGCAGTAGTGATTAGATGTGCTGCTCAAACACACCACAAAACTATGCCTAACAGACCTTACTCTAAACTCTGGACCGTGCGAAGCAGTGGAAAAGTACAGTCAGAGCTGCAGAGCTTGGAGAAGCAATGAGCTAACATGCTAACAGACAGAGGAAGACTCCACCAGCTCCCAGTAGGAAATTAACTCTTTTTTTCCTTCATTATGGTTCCAAATGTATGTTTTTTTTAATAATTATGTAGGGTACTGTGTTAGGATAGGCTAAGTGCTTGGTAAAATACAGTATATTGTACATATAAGGTGTAAATTGTACGTATGTTCCGACTTAAGTCAAAATTCAGGTTACGACGGCGCGTAGGAACGGAACTCAGTCGTAAGTCGAGGACTACCTGTATTTGGATCCTGGAGAATATTACAGGGGATACAAATGTCTAGGTTTTCCTATTGGATCTGTTACCTCCATAACACATACTCAACCTTGGCTCTCGGAGGCAGTCGCTAGTCCCTTCCTCTCT
>JBBPBX010031879.1:0-18698 GCA_038048925.1 Garcialebias charrua | reverse complement strand
GGGGCGGCCGTGGCGTAGTGGTAATGGCAGTCGTTATGGCAGTCGTTCCCCGATCAGAAGGTTGGCGGTTCGAATCCCGGTTCCCCACACCATGTGTCGTTGTGTCCTTGGGCAAGACACTTAACCCCGAGTTGCTCCCGGTAGGTCTGGAAAGCACCTTGCATGGTAGTCTTCCGCTACCGGTGTATGGATGTGTGTAGCATTCAATGTGTGTAGCGCTTTGAGATTTTCACTAATGAAAAGCGCGTTATAAATTGAATTCATTATTATTATTATTATTATTATGGATTGGAGGTTTGGGCATTCGATTCTACGAACAAGATTTCTACAGACTAAAGGCACAAGGGGAGCCAGTCCACCTTCACAGAGTGACGAAGAGGATACGCCATGGATTCCTGTGGGTGTGGATGGTGTGCGTATCGATCTCTGTGCTATGCTCTGTGGAGGTGAAGAATCTAGATTATATTGGATTACGATGGCAGCACTTTGCTTTTTGGCGTTTGTGGAGCACTGGTCTATCGCAAAAGAGGGAGACTTCAGCAGGACTTAATGCCTGGAGCACCCGACGTCTGGTCTGCGCGATGACCTCAAGAAATCAGCTGTTTGCGAGCTTATGCAGAGGGTGAACAGATCACCCTCGGATTGGGACTCTGGACGCTGTGGTCAACATCTGAGGTCAGAGCTTGGATCAGTGGAAAAAGTCCCAAATTGGATCACTTGGAACAGAGTCGCCCTTACAGACTGAAGGTTGCAGAAATGACAATGTGAGCCTGAAGTGAAAATATTTGTCAATTCTTATCTGACTCCCTTGGAAACAGCCTTGAAAAAGGCTGGATATCTAATTTCTCCTGAGATGTGCTCTACTGTGGACAAAACAGCTTCTTTTGTCTTGTCTGCTACCCCCCCGGATAACTTTTCTATGAGCGTTATCGGAGGCCGGCTGGTCAGACTGTCGTTGTCTGGAATGTCTCATGGACAGAAACCTGCCTGCCTTAGTCTCAACATGTAACGTGTATCTGTCTTGCATGTGCTTAATGGTATAGTTTTTACTGTGTCATGCGGTGTCTGGCAGACAAAATGTGATACATTTTTTTTAATACCAACGCTGTGACCCTCATGGTACTTTCCTTTTTTCACACCTTTGACCTTCAGCCCGACACGGATGAGAGAGGCCGCGCTGAAGAACATGTCATGTGTTCTGAATAAGCAGCAGCTTTACACACTCACCCAATCTTCAGGATGACTGTGCATACATAATCACGCTGTATTGGTGAAAACTGGTGTAATGTTAATAAAAGCTCTTGAATCTTGAATCTTGAATAACCCAACCATGAATGAAAAAGCTGGATGATGGGAATACAATGTTTACAATACTGGATTAAAATGACTCATAGAATTTCAGTGATTTTAGCATTTTTAGAAACAAGATGTAGAGAAGGTTAGATTCAAAGAGGCAGACAATGTGCTGACAGGATACAATTCTAAAATGTCCCCAACAAAAAAGCTCACATGAACCAGGCGTGTTTCTCTGGTGCTGAAACGGTTTAGTTGCAACAGCAACATTATTAGTGTGTTTTCCCATTTCCATTTTATTTTCCATTAAGTTAATTATACAATCATTGTGCCTTAATCCAATTCTGGAGATCCCCCCCCCCCAAAAAAAAACAAAACAAACAAACAAAAAAAACCAGTTGAGAATCAATGTTAGCTTTTACTCATGGCCTATTTCTAAAAGCATTTGTCTTTTTTTTTTTTTTTTTTTGTCAAGAGACGGCAAAAAAAGCCCATTTGGCCCACATGAGTCCCCAAGGCCTTAAAGGAGGTGGACATTTTTATCTCGTAGTGCCGTTCTCAAACACCATCAAGCCCACCACCTACATTACGAAGCAACAATTCCAAAATTCTTCCTGCTATCTCCAACTTCACACTCTCGTGTTGTTTTTGTTTGCAACAAAACTTGAACAAGTACAGCAGAGTGGGATCTGCACCCACTCAGCTTCCTCCATCTGTCCACAGAAGGGAGAGAAATGGGAGGTGTGATTGCATCCTCAGCCTCTGTGACTGCTACATCTGTTCCCCGGCAGATAGTCCCGCACTCTTCCAGAGATGAGCGTCACCCTCCTCAGACCCCCTTTTCCTGCTCCTCCAACTCCTCTAGCTGGAGTTAATACACATGCTGCTCCTGGAGCTATTACCGATATGCTCCGGCCAAGTGTAAAGCCTCTATCTGCCACTTATCAGCACACAGACTCTTCTAAAAAAAACTTCCCATCATGCCACACCTCCTACTTCTCAACTTGCACGGGATATTGAAGCTATTTTGGTCCTCTGAGGAAAAGTGTTATTGCTTAGTAAAGCATCACGTGTTCTGAATGTCCACACATTAACAGAACATTATTTTAAATGGGTGAAAATGACCTCACTGGCTGTCCAAATAAATAAGTAAATAAGTAAATAAAATGTAATTAGTTTTATGGATATATCTACTACTGCTCTGCTTAACATTAATGTTTCTTTTAAATGAAAATGTTGAGAGATCGGTTGAAGTTAATTAAACGGCATGGGCATTTTTGTGTGAATAAAACATCAGACTCCACCTGAGAAGATTTTATTTGAAAATTTAAAAGGGCATGGACATTCATGAGCTTTGTAAGAAAGCAAAAAAATATATCATTCATTTCCATCTCTATCTTTATGGGCATTCAAATAAAAAAGGGACAATTAAAGAGTAAAAAATGAACTTCTGTGTGAATTTGAATAACTTTAGGAAAAGGTTGTGGGTAAAAGCTCTTTCACACACAGACAAAATAAACTAGGGGTCCTATTATACTGGGAGAATAAGCACTGCTGTCAGGAATGGATTAGCCTTGTAAAATAAAATTGCTTTCAAATTTTTTAATGACCAGAAGCGTAATTTACACAAGCTCTGTTAACGTAAAAAGGCTTCAAGAAAAATAACCTCAATGACCTGAAGAGGGCTGTATGTTTTTGTCAAATGAATAAAATAATAAATAAAACAGAATTCACTAATTCAGAGATGCTAAATTGTACTGAAACGTCACATCAGTGTATTTGAAGAACACAAACTATGACAGCTAAAATAAAACTTAACAGTTTTAGATTTTTCTAAACAGATACCACATCAAAATTTTACCTTTTTTATGTCATCAAACATCCGTAAAATAAAAAAAAATAAAAAAATTCAAGTTTGATGTGTTATCACTGTATGTTCATACAATGAAGAAATTAGTTCTCTGCATTTAACCCATCACACCTGAGATACCCAGGTGGAGCAGTGGGCAGCTACGTGAGCACCTGGGGAGCAGGTAGGGATTGGATGTCTTGCTCAAGGACACCACAACATGTAGGATCGGCAGGGAGTTATACCTACGACTCTCTGGTTCCAAGTTGGCTGCCCTACCTCTACACCACAGTGCACCATGGAATTTGTTCCTCACACTGGGACAAAATACAGTTTTACTGGAGAGTGCAATTGAAAACAAGTGGTGCTCTGCCTTCCATACCTGGTGGCCATTTCTCTTCCTTCTCCGACTGGCTTTTTCCACTTTGGAGTTAATCCACCCTCCATGCGTGTGATAGACACATGAACAATTTCAGTTTCCCTATTGGGAATATCAGTAACTTAGCAATTCCATTTAAATTACTACCTCAATTCAGGTCTACCTCAATTGAGGTCTACCTCAATTCAGGGAGTTCGATTGTGGAATGCTCTGGAGAGTGATGTTAAAAATGCAAAATCAATGTATACATTTAAGAAAAAGGTCAAAAAGGACTTGCTCAAAAACTATATATGATGTAACTTAGTGTGTTTGTGTATTACACTTATGTTGACTGATGATGTAGCTTAGTGTGTTTGTGTATTACAGTTAGAAAAATTAAGTAGAGTTATTCATTTTGTGATGTAGTTTGTGTATTACAGTTAGAAAAATTAAATAGAATTATTCATTTTTGTGATGTAGTTTGTGTATTACAGTTAGAAAAATTAAGTTGAATTATTCATTTTCTGATGTAGTTTGTGTATTACAGTTAGAATGATGTAGTTTGTGTATTACAGTTAGAAAAATTAAGTAGAATTATTCATTTTGTGATGTAGTTTGTGTATTACAGCTAGATAAATTAAGTAGAATTATTCATTTTGTGATGTAGTTTGTGTATTACAGTTAGAAAAATTAAGTAGAATTATTCATTTTGTGATGTAGTTTGTGTATTACAGTTAGAAAAATTAAGTAGAATTATTCATTTTGTGATGTAGTTTGTGTATTACAGTTAGAAAAATTAAATAGAATTATTCATTTTGTGATGTAGTTTGTGTATTACAGTTAGAAAAATTAAGTTGAATTATTCATTTTCTGATGTAGTTTGTGTATTACAGTTAGAATGATGTAGTTTGTGTATTACAGTTAGAAAAATTAAGTAGAATTATTCATTTTGTGATGTAGTTTGTGTATTACAGCTAGATAAATTAAGTAGAATTATTCATTTTGTGATGTAGTTTGTGTATTACAGTTAGTAAAATTAAGTAGAATTATTCATTTTGTGATGTAGTTTGAAGGTTATCATTGGTTGAACAAACTGTGAAATAAGGGGCAGATATAATAAGATTTCATCTTCTTTCTGCTCCCTTCATTTTATCCTACTTGTATTCTTGTATCTGATGAAACTGTCTTGTATTGTTCTTTTAAAATGAATGAATAAACATAAAATAAAATCAAATTTCTGTCAATTGTACAGACGCTAAGCTACACACCAATTTTAAAATCGTGTCAATAGGCTAAGTCAAACCAGATGTATGATCCGCCCCATCTTATTTCTTGAAAATCTGATCTGAAGCGGCATTGAACAGAGGCTGCAGCTCTGACAGAAAAAAAACATGCCCATCACCCTTTGCATTCACCTCCCACCCACCCGAACAGGTAAACAACATCCCCTCTCCTTTCTGATGGAGGGTCGACGTATTTATCCAGCGCCACAAAAATCAGCATGAAGAATAAGAAAAAGAATGCGGAAGATGACCAAGCCCGAGGTCTGACTCTGTGCAGAGGAGGGGCTCCTGGGGCCAACAGAATCAAGCATCAGAGGTCTGATGCCCCAAACCCCAAAATATATTATGACAAAGACTGGTTCATCCCAAAGATCCAGTACCCCAGCACAAGCAGAGTAATATTGTGTATGCTGTTCAATGTCAGGAAGGCTGTGATCAGTATTACATCGGGGAAACTAAACAGCCATTGGTCAAAAGGTTTGCCCAGCACAGAAGATCAACATCATCTGGCCAGGTCTCTGCGGTCTACACTCATCTCCAGGCCAGCAGTCACTCTTTCAGGGATGAAGATGTTCACGTAATATAGATAGAGGAACGATGGTTTGAGGAGTAAAGGAGGCCAACTTTGTGAAAAGAAACCATCCATCATTAAACAGAGGTGGAGGCCTCCGGGTTCAACTGTCCCTCTCTTAGGGGCCGTTTACACGGCACATATTTTGATTGAAACTGCAGCTTTCTCTTTGCGGTTCTGCTGATCATTTACACAACACCACTAGTCCCCCTCTTTGAATCTGGAGGTTTCTGAATCCACCTTCCAGAGTGGAGTTTTTTTTGCTGACCCCCCGATGATAACAAACATCTCCCGCTGAGCTTTTGTTTGAACCACATGCGCGCACGCGCGGACAGACGGCATTTCTATCAACAACAGCGGCGGACACATAGCGCTTTTTGAACTACGACTAATGGAATATATTTTGAGTCTCATATTTAATTAATCTACACCTGAATCCAGCTGCATCTGTGTTTGAAGAGACACAGTCTGATTCAGTTCTAATATCACTGTTTACTGAACGAGGCAGGCGGATATTTCACACGTCGCACTGCACTGTAACATACTAAATGTGCTAAATAATAACAGTTTAACAATAATAAACAGTATTAATGTTAGCGTGGGAGATATATAAAGTTATCTGAGCTAAATGAAGCTATCTGGACTCAAGTTACAAGATTTAAACGATGTGTTACAACATGTTTATGTTTATTAAATTTTTTCTTTTTTTTTTTACAAAAAATACAATACAAAACAATCCCATAAATGATAACATACAAAATATAAAAGAAATGAAAGGTAGCAGAAAGAAGATAAAATCTTATTATATCTGCCCCTTTTTTCAAACAATCAGTTCAAACAATAATAATCTTCCAGGAACAGAACAAAATGAATAACTATTTCTAATTTTTTAACTAATACAATACACATTACGCTACTTCATATATTTTTTTAACAGTTTAGTTTTGTTAACATTGATTTGGCATTTTTATCTTCATTCTCCAAACCATTCCACAGTCCAATTCCCTGGATTGAGGTAGACCGTCCCTTCAAACTAGTTCTGAATTTGGTTTTACAAATATGTCTGTCCACTTAAAAGTATAATAACTTTGTCTTTTGACAAAATGCATTTGGATATTTAAAGGTAATTCGTTATTCTGAGCCTTATACATAACTGATAAAATATTATAATCAACCAAATCATGGAACTTCAATAACTTCAGTTGATAAAATAATGTACTTGATGGATGACAGTAATGTTTTCTAGTGATAATTCTTACAGCTCTTTTCTGTAATACAAAAATAGGCTTTGTGATTGTTTTACACACTTTCCCCCAAACATCAATACAATAAATTAAGTGTGGAACAATGATTGTGTTATACAACAAATACAGAGCTTTATCATTCAATAAGTCTCTGACTTTGTACAGTACTGCAATAGATTTAGCTATTTTTATTGTTACAGGATTTATGTGTTGTTTCCATTTCAGTTCGTCATCAATAATAACACCCAAAAACTTCACCTCACTCACTCTACAAATCTCAACACCCTCAATTTTGAATGGAACATCAACAGTTTTCTTTTTATTGCTGAATATCATGTAATTAGTTTTTTCTAGATTCAATGATAAATGTTGCATGTTATTAAAGTTGAAAATGAAGACACCAGGTTTATTTTGTATTTATTTATTCAACACAACAAATTGTATGTTACACAAACACTGATAATTAAACTGAACACGTATTAAAAACACGTTAACCGTACTGTAACTACGTTAATGAACTGGACTCTGCTCTGTTTTCATCCTGGATACTGGTCCCTTCCAAAGCGGTCCACCTGATAGAAGGACAGCTTCTTGACCTCGCAGGAAAAAAAATTAAAACTCACTTGGTTGTTGTGTGTTTGAAGTAAACACAAGGAAACATTATTAAGAACGTTGATTTACCTGCTTTAAATCAGCTGATTATCACGGACTAAAGTCCGACATAATCTTTGTTGACTCAGTTCTGGTCCACTCAGCAAACGGGGTGGAGCTTGTTAGATGAAGCGGGTCCCGCTTAAAGTCAAATAAGTAGACTCTAATCCAAAATTCAGCATTAACTTGTTGTGAAGTTGTTGTTAGCTGAACCTTTAGCCCCAGAGGAAAACAGACTGAGGCAGCACGCATGCGCATTAGGTGAAGGTACAAAATTCACAGCGCCAATTAATGACCCGGCATGGTAACCACAGCAGATTCATGAGGGCAGGGGGGATTCCTACGGATGCATGTAAACACAGAATTTGTCCGTGTCAACGTGGAAGTTTTTCGGATGAAAGACGAAACGTTTCTACAATTTATTGTTTTGCTTTTTTTTTTTTTTTTTTTTATGTCCAGAGGACTAGACTTAGCTTTTTTAGACCTCATTACAGCCTTAATTTGAACTGTCCCTTGTTACTCCGGGTAATACCCGTGTGCTAGGATTAGTTTATTGAATCCCTTGGAGGCGGAGGCTGCAGTGGGGCTTTGCCACAAGTCCTATGGTTACCTCACTTGGGTGGATCAAAACAATACATACATACATAAACATACAAATATATATACTGTATATGTATATATATATATATATATATATATATATATATATATATATATATATATATATATATATATATATATATATATATATATATATATATATATATATATATATATATATATATATATATATATATATATATATATATATACAGGTAGTCCCCGATTTACGAGCGAGATCCGTTACAACGAGGCGCTCGTAAACCGGAAATCTCGTAATTTGGAACGGCCGCCATTTCTCTCGTAAATCCGGAATTTCGCTCGTAAATTGGAACGGTTTTCGCTAGCGCGACTACAAACACTCTATTTTCATCCAAAAACTGCTTATGAGTGCATAAAAATGATCGGAAACGTGTGTCCATATGCTTAGCTAACTAACTGTGGTGAAAAAACACATGAAAACTCAGTATTTTTTTCGTTTTTTCCAAAAATTCGCAGCTCGTAAGTCTGGAACCTCGCAGATCAGAGCGCTCGTAAATCGGGGACTACCTGTATATATATATATATATATATAGTATATATATATATATATAGTATATATATATATATGTATATATATATATATATATATATATATATATATATATATATATATATATATATATATATATATATATATATATATATATATATATATATATATATATATATATATATATATATATATATATATATATATATATATATATATATATATATATATATATATATATATATATATATATATATATATATATATATATATATAATATATATATATATATATATATATATATATATATATATATATATATATATATATATATATATATATATATATATATATATATATATATATATATATATATATATATATATATATATATATAAGCTGGAGTTCCCATTTGTGGTTTTAACATGCAGGAAGTTAATGTTCCTTTATGTAGGATCGTGGTTCAGTCAGAGTTGTGTTCAGGAGACGCTGTGGTAGGACTGCGTCCAAACTTTCCTATAAAAGGCATCTCCATGATTATGGGTAACGACTTGGCTGGAGGTCGCGTTTTAGTCACTCCAGAGGTGACTCCTGTTCCAGTGATGTCCCCTCAATTAGATAACTTAGCTCGCACATTTCCTAATGTTTTCACCTCTTGTGCAGTTACTCGTGCAGCTCTTAAACGACAACAGGAGGAGGAGAAAGCTGAAGAAGTTGAGCTGAGTGACAGTTTTTTCAGTTCTGAAACTGACCAGACCCCAGTGAGCTCTGAGGAGAACACTTTAGAGGGAGTAAGACTCTCATGGTCTAGGGAACAGTTGATTAATCTTCAGAAGAGCGATGTTAGTTTAACATCATGTTTTATTGATACAGAACCTGACAAACCTGACACACTGAGTAATGGTTACTACTTTAATGATGGCATTTTGATGCGTAAATGGACTCCTTTGACAGCCTCTCCTAATGAAGAGTGGCGTAGTGTAGAACAGATTGTTCTCCCTACTCTGTATCGTCCAGAAGTTTTACGTTTGGCACACGACAGTCCCTTAGCAGGTCACCTGGGTATTAGAAAAACATACGACCGTGTGTTACGTCATTTTTTTTGGCCAGGTTTAAAGAAAGATATCGTACTTCATTGCAACTCATGCCATTTTTGTCAGATAGCTGGAAAACCGAACCAGACTGTCCCACCTGCTCCTCTTTTTCCTATCCCGGCTATTGCTGAGCCTTTTGAGAGAGTTATAGTGGACTGTGTAGGACCACTCCCCAGAACAAAGGCTGGAAACAAGTACTTAGTTACTGTGATGTGTGCCTCCACTCGTTTCCCAGAAGTTTTTCCTGTAAGAAAAATAACAACCCCAGTGGTGGTAAAGGTATTAACCAGGTTTTTCTCGTTGTTTGGGTTACCACGGGTGGTGCAGACTGACCAAGGCAGCAATTTTATGTCAAGAGTGTTTTCACAGGTCATGAAACAGTTAAACATCCAGCATACCTGTTCGGCTGCATATCATCCAGAAAGCCAGGGTGCCCTTGAACGATTCCATCAAACATTAAAAACCATGCTACGTACATACTGTCTGGAATTCAACAAAGATTGGGATGAGGGAGTGCATCTCCAGATGTTTGCTATACGGGAGGTAGTTCAAGAGAGTTTGGGTTTCAGTCCAGCTGAATTGGTTTTTGCACACGAAGTTCGTGGTCCCTTAAGGCTGTTAAAAGAAAAGTGGATATGTGAGAAGTCTGACAAGAATTTGTTAGACTATGTAAGTGACTTCCGTTTTAAATTAGTACGTGCTTGTGAAATAGCTAAAACTAACCTACAGACGGCACAAGTTAAAATGAAATCCCTGTTTGATCGAAAAGCTGTAGCACGAGTGTTTCAACAGGGTGACAAAGTGTTAGTTCTACTTCCTATTCCTGGTAGTAGCTTACAGGCCCGTTATAGTGGACCTTATGTCGTTCAGAAGAAGCTAAACGAACGTGACTATTTGGTTTCTACTCCAGATAGGAGGCGTACTACTCGTCTTTGTCACATCAACATGTTGAAACCATACATTGAGAGGGTTAGCGTGTTAGCTGTTCCCCTCTGTGATGACCCAAGAGTAGCCGAAGATGTAGAGCCCCAAAAGGAGCTCTCCAGTGCTGAACAGGAGATGGACAGTTCCCCTTCTGCCATTCTTGAAGGCAAGCTCTTAAATTCACAATATCTACAGAATCTACAGTTGTTGTTCTCCCACCTAGATGATAATAAAAGGGATGAACTAAGACAATTGATATTTGCTAATGAGTGTTTATTCTCTGATGTCCCTTCTAGAACGGATATCATAAAACACGATATTGATGTGGGTGAAACAAAACCTATTAAACAACACCCTTATAGAGTGAATCCAGAAAAACGCTTACGCATGAACAAACAAGTGCAGTACATGCTGAACAATGGCTTGGCCATACCCAGTACTAGTGCTTGGAGTTCACCTTGTTTGTTGATAGTCAAACATGGCGGTGATGATCGGTTTTGCACCGATTTTAGAAAAGTAAATGCTGTAACCAAACCAGATTGTTATCCTCTCCCTAGAATCGAGGATTGTGTCGACCATGTGGGCGCTGCACGCTTTGTAACCACTTTGGACTTATTGAAAGGTTATTGGCAGGTGCCATTAACTGAACGAGGTCAGGAGGTCTCTGCTTTTGTTACCCCTGATAGTTTTCTTGAGTACACAGTTATGGCTTTTGGCATGCGTAACGCTCCTGCTACTTTCCAAAGACTAATGAACATAGTTTTGTCTGAGTTACCCTTTTGTGAAGCATATTTAGATGATGTGGTGGTGTTCTCAGATACTTGGGAAGATCACTTAAAACACCTACAAACTGTTTTCACACGTCTGACAGAAGCTAAGTTGACAGTTAACCTAGCTAAGTGTCAGTTTGGGCACGGAACTGTGACCTATTTAGGTAAACGTGTTGGAAGTGGTCAAGTACGTCCAGTTGAGGCAAAAGTGGAAGCAATATTGTCTGTCCCAATACCTTCCACCCGGACGGAGCTGAGGCGTTATCTAGCCATGGTGGGGTACTACAGAGGGTTCTGTAAGAACTTCTCTGCTGTAGCTGCTCCTCTAACAGATCTCCTCAGCCCTAAAACGCCTTTCATCTGGTCTGACAGATGCCAAGAAGCGTTTGAACAAACAAAAACATTGTTGACTAAGGCTCCTGTGCTAGCTGCACCAAAATTCGATGTCCCTTTTAAACTGGCTGTAGATGCTTGTGACTCTGGAGTAGGAGCTGTTCTTATTCAGGAAGGAACAGACGGAGTGGAACACCCAGTTTCCTATTACTCCCGGAAGTTGAACAAACATCAAAAAGGGTACTCGACCATAGAAAAGGAAGCCTTGGCTTTGATCTTGGCACTAGAGCATTTTGAAGTGTACATTGGAGGATCTTGCGATCCCATTATTGTATACACTGACCACAACCCCCTTACCTTTTTGCATCGGATGTGTAATAAAAATCGACGTTTAATGAGCTGGTCTTTGCGACTGCAGCCTTTTAACCTCTCCATATTACACATTAGAGGAAAGGACAACGTTATAGCCGATGCCCTCTCTCGTTTTTGAATACTCTGCCCTAACTTGTTTTTTGTATGATGTTATGTAGCCGGTGTCCTCACAAGACTACATTTTCCCCCATACAAAACACTGGTGGTGGAGGTGTTACATATCCTGAGGAAGCTGCCAATGCTGACACCTATAGTTCTTATGTATGTTGACTGCAGTCATGCTTTTGTTGGTTAATTAGTCTGATTATGATCAGGCTTGTGTGTGTTCAGCCAGGAACACCTGAGAGCCACGCCTATATATACTTCAAGTTGACTGTACTTGGATGCGGTGTGTTGTGAGCTCAGAGGAGGTTGCTTTTGCTGAGCTGTTTGAGTACTGTATGGTACTGTGTGGGGTGTTCTCCGCCCACCCCCGTCTTGAAGTCTGATCTTCTGTTTAGAAGGTTGTTGGTGAGTAACTACTAGCTCATGTTTGGTCTTGACTGCTAGATGCACTTAAAGAGTAACTACTAGCTCATGTTTGGTCTTGACTGCTAGATGCATTTGTGTCAGCTCATTTGTTTGTGGAGTTTGACTGTGCTTGAAGCACTTAGGAATGGTTGCTCATTTTGGGCTTTGCAGTGCTTGGTGCACTTGGTGGCTGTAGGCTGCATTACTGACATTTGGATCTTGCTCAGAAGAGGGAGGCTGACCTGTGTGGTTTGGTTTAACCAGGAGGTTGTGTAGCTGGTGGTGACCAGCTGTTTGGACTCTTTTTGTTTGCCTGATGACAGAGTGAGATCGGTAGTTCAGTTCTCGGTTTTCTTTTACCCCTAGAGTCCCCTTTGGTTAGGTAGTCCGTCACTAGACAGGCTTCGACGGCCCTGTTTTTATGGGTTGGGCCGACGCTGGGGACGTTATATTATTTTTGGCTGACTCACTCTGTCCACCATTTGTTTGTACTTTTGTCTGTCTTTTGCTTTTTTCCTGACCCTGTGCCAGAAGACGGTGCACTCCGCACCTGGAGGGAGGAGTCGGGCAGTTTTTCAATAAAGCTTTTTAATTTACCTTCTGCCTTCTTGTGTCTTGTGTCCCTTTAATGTGTTTGGCCTGAGCCAGCCGTAACATTTATATGTTATTAATTTCATGTGCACAGCACTTTGTTGCAGCTGAGGTTTTTTAAATGGCTTTATAAATAAAGTATAATTGTTATTTTTATGTTTTAGTTCAATTTTTAGTGTATTTGCGATCTCTCCCAACGCGCCGCCGGCAAAAATTAAACGAGCATACCCCCGGCGTAGAGACCGGTTGCGACGGGACCCTCTTCTGGCTTGATGGAGCGGAGCTTCAACTGTACAGCCTCACTGAAGCCTCACAGGAGCCTCGCAGCAGCGAGGACCTTCTCCTTACGGATTAATTTACGGGAGACACTTGGTGAACTTTGTGTTGTCTTGACTGGAACAGCGATAACTCCCAAAATCGCCGCGTGAAACGAGCGGAGCTGGCTAACACCGGAAGAGGAACAAGCTAACATTAGCATCTGATTCTGGTGGTCTCATGCTAAAAGGAGCAGCAAATTGCGGCGCGCTCAGACGGGTTTCGGTAAGTTATCTTAAGCTAGCACTAACAGTAAGTCAAATGAGTAATAAAAAAAGAGCTAATTTTAAAACAACAACACATTACAGATACTGGCTGTTACAGAGGGCGTAAACAGATCTTTGAAGGGCGTGGACTTCAGAACTTCTATCAGAAACCGGTCGTTCAAAACGAAAGTTAAAAATGGCAGAATTAAAAAGGGTATAATTGATTATCTAATAATTATTTTGTGCATTAAATTGAAAGAATAGGGTCTGGATAGCCCACAGAAATACCATAAAAATTTAAAAAACCCATCTGAGGTCCCCTTTAAGCAAGATATGAACATGCAGCCTCCAAATAAAACCAGCCCACGCTCTAACACGGACTAGAACCCACGACAGTTCCTGTGTTTACAGTGTTAGCAAAGCTTAGCATGGCTAAGCTAATAAGCTAACTGCTAAAAACCAGAACACAGCTGTTCCAATCCAGCCACCCAGTTGGCTCTGACATTATTCATACATTGTTTCACAAAATGATTGATACAGAATTATTTGTTTAGCAGAGGAAAAAAGTGATCAGAGCAGTTACTCACATCTTCGACAGCAGATCTATGTGGGTGATGTTTACTATCCAGACTGGATGAAGTTCTGCATTCAGCTCATCTGCTCCTTCACATTTGCTGATGTGGGGGATTAAGTGAAATCTGCACGTTACCGAACCAGCTACCCGGTTGCAACATCTTATAACCAGCAGAAACAGCCATGGACAAAACTTATTAAGCCTTCCACTGCTAACAATGGACCCGCCCCATATGTTATGTTATATGGGTTTGGCTTTTACTTTGACAGTACACTTCCTTTTTCTTTCAAGGAATTTGCATATTAACTAAATATTTATCTCTGCAAGTTAAATATTTAGGTAGCAAGTTAAAAATTTAGCTAACAACTTAAACATTTAACTAGCCAGTTAAATATTTAGGTCTGAGGTAAATATTTGGTTAGCAAATTAAATATATATATTGGAAATTAATTGTTTAGTTTGTAAAATATATATTTAGGTCGGAGCTAAATATTTCTTAAGCAAATTAAATATTGGATCTAGTAACTAAATATTTAGATATAAATTAAATATGTAGTTAATATACTAAACATTTTGGTGTAAATTAAATATTTACTTTATACCTACCATTAATGTTTAGTTTAATAACTAAATATTAAGGTATAAATTAAATATTTACATTTTAGTTGCAATTTACAAATTCAGAACATTTGCTAAGGTAAGTATAATTTTGAAGTGGAAAATATAAAAAATGTAGGGCTGCTTAACATCCTTGTGGCCCCTCCTTTTTTTAAAAGGTTAAGGTCGAGTTAAATATTTAGTTTGTAAACTAAAAATGTATCTTGTAAATTAAATATTTATTTGGGAACTATGACATTTATAAATGTATGAATAACATGGTGAAAATATGATTTGAATTTTTTTTTTTTATTAAAAGCTCAATAAACCTAAATTATGATAATTTTTGACTGTGCAACTTTACAAATGCACCCCATATATAGCCCCCCTGGAAAAAACTCCATCAGCAGCCACTACTTCAGGGCATACATCAGTGTGGTAAAACCATTGTCCGTATACTTCATACACATAAGCATCATCACGAGAGGAAGTTTCACATCTTCATGGTGTTGGGTCTTAAACTAATACCCAGAGAGAATGGACTGAGAGGAACAACTCAACACATGCAGAATAATATAGGAACACCCTGATGCATGCTCAATAATCCAGGTAGAAAAATCTAAAAAAGCTAAGTCTGGTCCTCTGGACATTCAAAAAACAAAAAAACAAAACAAAGCAAAAAATTGTAGAAACGTTTCGTCTTTCGTCCGAAAGACTTCCTCAGTCTGAGGTGCTGGGTTCAGCTCAGTCTTATAAATAGCACCCTCTCACAGTGTTACACAACCAGTTGGCTGATGACAGCCTGAAACCAGCTGCTCACATGATCAAGGAGGACCATCAGCCTAACAATGGATCGTTAGCACCCTGATGGTTGTTTGCTATTCACAGAGGGCTGAGTGATACCAGCAATCACAGCATTGTAGGAGGGGGACAGTTGAACTCGGAGGCCTCCACCCCTGTTTAATGATGGGCGGTTTCTTTTCACAAAGATGGCCTCCTTTACTCCTCTCTCAAACCATCGTTCCTCTCTATCAAGGATGTGAACATCTTCATCCCTGAAAGAGTGACCGCTGGCCTGGAGATGAGTGTAGACTGCAGAGTCCTGACCTGATGATGTTGATCTTCTGTGCTGGGCCATCCTTTTGGCCAGTGGCTGTTTAGTTTCCCCGATATAAGACTGATCACAGCCCTCCTGACACTGAACAGCATACACAATGTTACTCTGTTTTTGCCGGGGGACTGGATCTTTGGGATGAACCAGTTTTTGCCGTAATGTATTTTGAGGTTTAAAAGCCACTGGGACGTTGTGTTTAGAAAATAAACGTCTCAATGTCTCTGAAACCCCTGCAACATATGGAATGGCCACTGGTCTGGGTCTGGGTTCCTTCTTTTCACCTGATGGCTGGCTGGAGTCCTGTTTGGGTTTCTTCTCTGCTTTCAGGAAGGCCCAGTTAGGATATCCACATTTCTCTAGAGCCTGTTTTGTGTGTGATTTCTCCTTCTGTCTGGCTCCTGCGTTAGTGGGGACGCTGTCTGCTCTGTGGTACAGAGTCCTGATGACTCCTAACTTGTGCTCCAGAGGGTGATGGGAGTCAAACTGTAAATACTGGTCTGTGTGGGTGGGTTTGCGGTACACCTCAGTTTGCAAATTTCCTCTATCAGAAACTGAGACCTCACAGTCCAAGAAAGCCAACCTGCCATTTCTTACATCTTCTCGTGTGAACTTGATATATTTATCCACAGAGTTGATGTGATCAGTGAAATGTTGGACTTCCTGAGATTTAATTTTAACCCAGGTGTCATCAACATACCTGAACCAATGACTTGGTGGTCTCCCCGTAAAGGATGTCAAGGCTCTCTTTTCTACCTCCTCCATGTACAGGTTGGCAACAATAGGAGAAACTGGAGACCCCATAGCACATCCATGTTTCTGCCTATAATATTGCTCCCCATATGTGAAGTAGGTTGACTGCAGGCACAGTTTCAAGAGTTGACACAGTTGCTCTGTGGAAAGCGTGGTTCTGCTGTTCAGAGTGGTGTCTGATTTTAACCTTAAACAGACCACCTCTACTGCCTCATCAACAGGAATGCACGTAAAGAGTGATGTGACATCAAAAGAGACCATTGTTTCATCAGTCTCCATGATGACATCCCTCACCTTATCCACAAAGTCCATGGTGTTCTGTATGTGGTGTTCTGAGCTGCCAACTAAAGGGATGAGTACAGATGCCAGATATTTGGAAACATTGTAAGTGACAGAGTTAATCATGCTAACAATTGGTCTTAAAGGTACACCTTGTTTGTGGATTTTGGGTAAACCATACAGACTTGGCGTGGCCTCCCCTGGGTACAGTCTGTGGTACAGAATATTGTCAATAGCCTTGTCCTGCTTCAAAATTTTCAGGCAATCTATCAACTTCTTCTTGTAACCACTTCCTGGATCTCTTTTCAGCGGTTCATAAGTGGTTAAGTCACTAAGGAGTGACATAACTTTCTCATGATAGTCTTTCTGGTTCAAAATCACTGTGCACCTTCCTTTGTCTGCTGGGAGAATTATGATGTTTTTGTCCTTGCTAAGCGTGGTGAGTGCATCCCTCTCTTCTCTACTGATGTTGGAAGGTGGTGGTTTAGCATTACTGAGACAGGCTGAAACTTTGACTCTGAGTTGTTCTGCTTCAAAGTCTTTAATTTTGTTGTTACGGATGGCTGACTCAGTGGCTGTGATCATCTCCACCAGTGGAATTCTACTTGGTGCCACTGCAAAGTTTAGCCCCCTGGCAAGAATCTCTGTCTCCGGCTGGGTGAGCTGTCTGTCAGATAAATTCTTCACCCACTTTTCTGTCTCCCCGGCATGTAACTGTGTATCGGAGTGTTGTCTTACACTGAATGTGTTGTTGTTGGAATTGTTATGGTGTTGACGAGTTATCAGTGAGTTAAATTTGTTTTGTTGTCGAGTCTTGGACTTGACATGCTGTGCTAAGCGTGCCCGATCTGTACAGTCCATCACTTGCTGAAGTGTGGTCTGATCTAGGCACGTTGTTAGTTTTTGATAAATTTGCTCTTCTTTGGCCTTCAAGGCCTCAATGGTAAAATTGGTCTGTCTTACCCGTTCATTCAGCAGCTGCGTCTGTGCCTTCTGAAGGATGTTGCTTGCCCGGTGCCCGCTGACCGATGAATTCAGTTCCAGGCTCTTAGGAATAATGCCACTTTGTCTGCATCTAAGGTTGAATCGCAAGTGGTTCCTGTAGTCCGCCCTCTTCCTAGCTGTTTTCTCAAACTCTCTAACAAGTTTGAGGCAATCCTGGCCAAAGTGGTTCAAAATACCCTGATGCATGCTCAATAATCCAGGTAGAAAAATCTAAAAAAGCTAAGTCTGGTCCTCTGGACATTCAAAAAACAAAAAAACAAAACAAAGCAAAAAATTGTAGAAACGTTTCGTCTTTCGTCCGAAAGACTTCCTCAGTCTGAGGTGCTGGGTTCAGCTCAGTCTTATAAATAGCACCCTCTCACAGTGTTACACAACCAGTTGGCTGATGACAGCCTGAAACCAGCTGCTCACATGATCAAGGAGGACCATCAGCCTAACAATGGATCGTTAGCACCCTGATGGTTGTTTGCTATTCACAGAGGGCTGAGTGATACCAGCAATCACAGCATTGTAGGAGGGGGACAGTTGAACTCGGAGGCCTCCACCCCTGTTTAATGATGGGCGGTTTCTTTTCACAAAGATGGCCTCCTTTACTCCTCTCTCAAACCATCGTTCCTCTCTATCAAGGATGTGAACATCTTCATCCCTGAAAGAGTGACCGCTGGCCTGGAGATGAGTGTAGACTGCAGAGTCCTGACCTGATGATGTTGATCTTCTGTGCTGGGCCATCCTTTTGGCCAGTGGCTGTTTAGTTTCCCCGATATAAGACTGATCACAGCCCTCCTGACACTGAACAGCATACACAATGTTACTCTGTTTTTGCCGGGGGACTGGATCTTTGGGATGAACCAGTTTTTGCCGTAATGTATTTTGAGGTTTAAAA
>JBBPBX010031878.1:21370-34237 GCA_038048925.1 Garcialebias charrua | reverse complement strand
ATTTCTCACAACATTCTTCCTTCTTTAGCTTCCACCATTTGGTCTTCTTCTCTGATTTTACTCTTTTTCTCTTCTTCGCAACAACAGTCATTCTACACACAACCATCCGATGCTGTCTGGCCACACTCTCCCCTGCCACAACCTTACAGTCTCCAATCTCCTTCAGGTTTCCTCTTCTACACAGAATGTAGTCGACCTGTGTACTCCTTCCTCCACTCTTATAGGTCACTCTATGTTCCTCCCTCTTTTGGAAATAGGTATTGACTATAGCCATTTCCATTCTCTTGGCAAAATCCACCACCATCTGTCCTTCCTGGTTTCTTTCCTTGACACCAAACCTACCCATCACTTCCTCATCCCCTCTGTTTCCTTCACCAACATGTCCATTCAGGTCTGCTCCAATCACCACTCTTTCCTCCCTGGGAATACTCTCTATCACTTCATCCAAATCTTTCCAAAATTTATCTTTCTCCTCCTCATCACATCCAACCTGTGGAGCATAACCACTTACTATGTTTAGCATCAGACCTTCTACTTCTACCTTTAGACACATCACCCTATCTGACACTCTCTTCACCTCTACTACATTCTTTGCCAACTCCTCCTTCAGGACCACCCCTACTCCATTTCTCTTTCTATCCACACCATGGTAAAACAGTTTAAACCCTGCTCCAATACTGCGAGCCTTGCTGCCCTTCCACTTGGTCTCTTGGACACATAAAACATCTACCTTTCTTCTCTGCATCATGTCAGCCAGCTCTCTACCTTTGCCTGTCATTGTCCCCACATTTAGAGTTGCAACCCTCAGTCCTACATTCTTCACTTTCCTCCTCTCCCTCTGTCTCCTGACACGTTTTCCTCCTCGGCGTCTTCGACTAAGGAGGAAAACGTGTCAGGAGACAGAGGGAGAGGAGGAAGAATGTTGTGAGAAATTCAGAGATGAGCTGTAAAGGCTCTGGGTGGTAAGAAATAGCTTCCAAGTGACTGGGCTACTACAGCAACAGTAATTAGAGAGACAGGTAGGAAGGTACTTGGTGTGTCATCTGGACAGAGAATGGATGATAAGGAAACCTGGTGGTGGAATAGTGAAGTGCAGGACGCCATTCAAAGAAAGAGATTAGCCAAGAAGAAATATGACAGTGAGAGGACTGAAGAGAGGAGACAGGAATATAAGGAGATGGGACATAGAGCAAAGAGGGAAGTAGCTAAGGCAAAGCAGAGGGCGTACAATGAGTTGTATGGGAGACTGGACACTAAAGAGGGCGAGAAGGACTTGTACCGATTGGCAAGACAGAGGGATCAGGCTGGAAAGGATGTGCAGCAGGTTAGGCTTATTAAAGATGGGAATGGGAATGTTCTAACAAGTGAGGAGAGTGTGATGGGAAGATGGAAGGATTACTTTGAGGAGCTAATGAATGAAGAGAATGAAAGAGAAAGAAGAGTGGAGGTCATAGAAACTGTGGACCAGGAAGTGGGAAAGATTACGGTAGTGTTTTTAGTGTTCATGTTTTTATTTTACAAAAGAGAGCTGTAAGAGTAATTACCAGAAAACATTTCAGTCACCCATCAAACACCTTGTTTCTTCAGCTAAATTTATTGAAATTCCAGGAATTGGTAGAATATAGTATTTTATCAGTTATGTATAGGGCTCATAATAACACATTACCTTTAAATATCCAAAGAAATTTTATAAAAAGACAAAGTTATTACAATCTCAAAGGGACAGAGATATTCATATTCACTGGTTAACTGGACATCATTAACCTCACGCAGACTCTTCCACTGGTACATTTTCATCTTTAAATCACTTCTTGGTCTGCTGCCCTCATACATCTCCTCCTACATGTCTTTGCGTGAGTGCAGCTACAGTGTGCGCTCTCAGGACATGATTACCTGCAGTGTTCCGTCAGTGAGGACTGAACTTGGAAAAAGGGCCTTCTCCTACTCCGCTCCTGCTTCATGGAATATCTTACAAAAAGATCTGAAGCTCTCGACCTTGACTTCTCTAAATGGTTTTCAGAATCTGTTGGAATCCTGGCAAAAACCAATGCAGATTTGTTCCTGTCTTTGATTTTATACGTCTACCTTATAATGTTTTGCTAGTTTTTTGATACTTTGTTAAAAAAAAAAAAAAAACTTTCTTTTGTTTTTTTCTCTCTTTTGTTTTCTATTGTTTATTGTTTGTTTGTTTATTGTTTAAGGAAATTCTACCACTGCTGTTCATTGTTCTTTAGTTTTAGCAGGTCGCTTTCGTAAATGAGCCCATGAGGTTCAAAAGATTTACCTGACTAAATAAAGGTTGAATGAATGAATGAATGAATGAATGAATATTCATCAAACCACAATTCAGAACCAGCTTAAAGGGACGGTCTACCTCAATTCAGGGAGTTCGATTGTGGAATGTTCTGGAGAGTGATGTTAAAAATGCAAAATCAATGTATACATTTAAGAAAAAGGTCAAAAAGGACTTGCTCAAAAACTATATATGATGTAGCTTAGTGTGTTTGTGTATTACAGTTAGAAAAATTTAGTAGAGTTATTCATTTTGTGATGTAGTTTGTGTATTACAGTTAGAAAAATTAAGTAGAGTTATTCATTTTGTGATGTAGTTTGAAGGTTATCATTGGTTGAACAAACTGTGAAATAAGGGGCAGATATAATAAGATTTCATCTTCTTTCTGCTCCTTTCATTTTATCCTACTTGTATTCTTGTATCTGATGAAACTGTTTTGTATTGTTCTTTTAAAATGAATGAATAAACATCAAATCAAATCAAATTAGGGAGGGTGAAGTCAGGAAAGCTTTGAAAAGAATGAAGAAGGGGAAGGCAGTAGGACCTGATGACATACTAGTGGAGGTTTGGAAATGTCTTGGAGAGATGGCAGTGAGGTTTTTGACTCAAATATTTAATGGGATATTTGCTTGACCAAGTCTACACGAATGTAAAGGGGGCGTACACGGCGAAGCCACGCCCACCGCTCAGGGCTTCTGATCACTGCGCTTTGATCTTGGTCCCAAGACAGCTTCCACCGCTGAGACGCTCCAAGCCGGAACAAAGAGAGATAAGAGTTTGGCTGCAAGGTAGCACCTCCATGCTGAGAGACTGTTTTGAGAATACAAACTGGTCTGTCTTCAGGGAGGCAGCTACGAATGGGAGCTCAGTGGATCTGGAACTTTATGCTTCCTCAGTCCTGGGTTACATTAGCACATGCTCTGAAAATGTATCCATAAAAAAATATGTTAAATGTTACCCCAACAAAAAACCCTGGTTAAATAAGGAAGTCCGCACCCTGCTAGCAGCCAGGGACACTGCATTCAAGTCCGGAGATACAGAGGAGCTGAGAAAGAGCAGGAAAGAACTGGTTGATGGCATTAAGAAGGCCAAGGCCACGTATGCACAGAGGATCGAGGGACAGTTCACCTCACAAGACCCACGGAGCATGTGGAAGGGTATTAAATGCATAACAGATTACAAAGGCAAGAGCAAACAATGCCCCAGGGACCCATCTCTGCCTGATGCCCTCAATAAGTTTTATGCACGTTTTGAAGATCCAAACAGACCAGCTAGCACCAGACTCACCTCATCACCAGATGAAGAGCATCTCAGAGTGACCGCAGCAGAAGTGAGAGGCAGTCTCAGAAGGATCAACCCTCATAAAGCAACCGGACCAGACAACATCCCAGGGAAAGTTCTGAAGGAATGTGCGGACCAGCTCTGTGAGGTGCTGGCTGACATCTTCACCACCTCACTTTCACTGGAGTCAGTTCCCACCTGCCTGAAGACCGCCACCATCATCCCAGTTCCAAAGAGCTCCACAGTGACTGGTCTGAATGACTATAGACCGGTGGCCCTCACCCCGATAGTCGCTAAATGTTTTGAGAAACTGGTCATGTCCCACATCAAGACAACCGTCAACATCAACGAGGACCCTCATCAATATGCATACCGCGAGAACCGATCAACAGAGGACGCCATCTCCTCTTTGGTCCACACTGCTCTCACTCACCTGGATCAGAAGGACTCATACGTGCGTCTGCTCTTTGTGGACTTCACATCTGCCTTCAACACCATGATCCCCCAAACTCTGATAGACAAACTATCCACACTTGGACTAAGCCCCTCCATTTGTAACTGGGTACTAGACTTCTTAACAAACAGACCACAGTCCGTGAAGATCCACAACTTCTCCTCCTCCACCATAACCCTCAGCACTGGCTCTCCCCAAGGATGTGTGCTGAGCCCTCTTCTGTTCACTCTGCTCACATATGATTGTACAGCCACACATCCAGGCTGTCATATTGTTAAGTTTGCAGATGATACAGCGGTGGTGGGATGCATCACAAACAATGATGAGTCCAGCTACAGACAGGAGGTGGAACACCTGGAGAGCTGGTGCAAAGAGAATAATCTTCACATGAATGTGAAGAAGACAAAGGAGATGATTGTGGACTTCAGAAGGAACAAACACACCCATGCCCCACTGAACATAGGTGGATCTGCGGTGGAAGTGGTCTCCAGCTACAAATACTTGGGTGTACACTTGAATGATAACCTCAGCTGGAGCAACAACACCACCAGCCTGATCAAGAAAGGTCATCAGAGACTCTACTTCCTCAGACGGCTGAGACGAGCTGGTCTGAGCAGCCCAGTTCTCACCTCCTTCTACAGGTGTGCAGTGGAGAGCATCCTGTGCTCCAGCATCAATGTGTGGCATGGAGGCTGCACAGTTGCAGAGAGGAAAGCTCTACAGAGAGTGGTGAAGGCTGCACAGAAGTCTGTTGGAGTCAGTCTCCCCACCATCACAGACATTTACACCTCCAGATGCAGGAAAAGAGCCACCTGCATCATGAAAGACCTCACTCACCCAGCACACTCACTCTTTGCCCCACTCCCCTCAGGACGGAGGTTGAGGAGCATCAAATGTAGAACCACTAGACTGAGGAACAGCTTCTACCCTGAGGCTGTTAGACTCATGAATAAATAAATAATAAGAATAAACACTGCAAAATATCACATCATGCTGATGCTGATCTGTTTTCTTGTTGCTGTGTTCATCTGTGACCATCTGCTCATACAGACTCATGTTCGTGCTGCTGTTTATAATGATGTTTTTCCACTACATTAGGGCTTAGTGTATTACTAGTTGATGTTTCTCTTAGTTAATTCTAGATGTTATTACTGTTTTTCTCTTGCATTTGTTGTTGGATGTAACTGGGACCCCGTGTACATAATCTCGTTTTCATCACATGTACCACATGCGGTGCAAATGACAATAAAGACTCTCTGACTCTCTGACTCTGACTCTCTGAAGAAGGGGAAGGCAGTAGGACCTGATGACATACCAGTGGAGGTTTGGAAATGTCTTGGAGAGATGGCAGTGAGGTTTTTGACTCAAATATTTAATGGAATATTTGAGGGTGAGAAAATGCCTGAAGAATGGAGAAGAAGTGTGCTGGTTCCCATTTTTAAGAACAAGGGTGATGTACAGAGTTGTAGCAACTACAGGGGAATTAAGTTGATGAGCCACACGATGAAGATCTGGGAGAGAGTTGTGGAAGGAAGGCTTAGACAAGAGGTGACTATCTGTGAGCAGCAGTATGGTTTCATGCCAAGAAAGAGCACCACAGATGCATCTTTGCTTTGAGGATGTTGATAGAGAAGTACAGAGAGGGTCAGAAAGAACTCCATTGTGTGTTTGTGGATTTAGAAAAAGCATATGACAGGGTGCCAAGAGAGGAGGTGTGGTATTGCATGAGGAAATCTGGAGTGGCAGAAAAGTATGTTAGACTGGTACAGGACATGTATGAAGACAGCAGGACAGTGGTGAGATGTGCTGTAGGAGTGACAGATAGCTTCAAGGTGGAGGTGGGATTGCATCAAGGATCGGCTCTGAGCCCCTTCTTGTTTGCTCTGGTGATGGACCGACTAACAGATGAGGTCAGGCAGGAATCCCCATGGACTATGATGTTTGCAGATGACATTGTGATATGTGGTGAGAACAGGGAACAGGTGGAAGAGAACTTGGAGAGGTGGAGGTATGCACTTGAAAGAAGAGGAATGAAAGTCAGCCATAGTAAGACAGAGTACATGTGTGTGAATGAGAGGGAGGCCAGTGGAACAGTGAGGCTACAAGGAGCAGAGGTCACAAAGGTGCAGGACTTCAAGTACTTGGGGTCCACTGTCCAGGAAAATGGGGAATGTGGTAAAGAGGTGAAGAAGAGAGTCCAGGCAGGATGGAGTGGATGGAGAAAAGTTTCAGGAGTGATTTGTGACAAAAAGGTGTCAGCAAAGGTCAAAGGAAAAGTTTACAAGACAGTGGTGAGACCAGCTATGTTGTATGGTCTGGAGACAGTGGCATTGACAAAAAGACAGGAGAAAGAACTGGAAGTAGCAGAAATGAAGATGTTGAGGTTCTCCTTAGGAGTGACAAGGATGGATAAGATCAGGAATGAGATAATCAGAGGTACAGCACATGTTGAACAACTGGGAGATAAAGTTAGGGAGGCCAGACTGAGATGGTTTGGACATGTCCAGAGGAGGGACAGTGGGTATATTGGTAGAAGGATGTTAGAAATGCAGCTGCCAGGAAAAAGACACAGAGGAAGGCCAAAGAGGAGATATATGGATGCAGTTAGAGAGGACATGAAGGTAGTTGGAGTGAGGACAGAGGATGCAGAGGACAGAGTGAGGTGGAGGAGGATGACTCGCTGTGGCGACCCCTGAAAAGGGAAAAGCCGAAAGAAGAAGAAGAAGAAGGATGCCTCCATGTTCAACTGTCCCCTTCTTACACTAGCTGTGTCCCAATCCAACGGCTGCATCCTTCGAAGTATGCGGCTGTTGGATTGGGACACACCTAATGTTGTTATTGCTAGTATCACTCATTCCCCTGTGAATAGCACGTGGCCATCAGAACACTTCTGCTGCGTTCCAGCCTCGTATTGTGGGAATTTTCCAGTTCCCAGTGGCAGATTGAAACCGGAATGCCCGCTCTAGTGGTAAACGCCCACTCGTAAAGTGGGAGAATTTTTTCTGCTCCCAGTTTCCATTTCAAGATTCATTCATTCATTCATTCAACCTTTATTTATACAGGCTAGCCTCGTTGAGTCACGGGGACTCATTTACAAGAGGGACCTGTCTCACTCACACCAAACAACCATCCACTCTCACACTCACACCTAGGGTCAATTTAGAGTCACCAATCAGCCTAACAAGCATGTTTTTTGGTCTGTGGGAGGAAACCGGAGTACCCGGAGGAAACCCACGCATGCACGGGGAGAACATGCAAACTCCACCCAGAAAGGCCCCGGACCGGGATTTGAACCGGCAACCTTCTCGCTGAGAGGCAGCAGCTCTACCAGTTGTGCCACCGTGCACCGTGGCAGATACTCGCGTCTTCAGTAAGTCAACACCTAAACTTTTACTAAAATACCAGTTCTAAAATGTTGTTGCGTGTATTTAATCACACAGTGAAGTGAAGACGTTTGTTTTTGTTTTCTTAGCTGTAAAGCCAGTTTTTCTTTTTTCCCAACGATTTACATTAAAGAATTAGAGAAAAATATTTATTAAATCAATTACCTTTGGCGGTCATCCTCCTCCTCTGACATGTTCTGTGCCAGGAGTGCATATCTGGCTAGTAATTTATTATATTCGGAAACAGCAACAAAAAGAAAGCGTGCGTCCATCTTGATTTTCCACTGGGAGAACCGGAACGTGTTTTCAAGTGGTAGCTTGGGAAATGATGTCACTACCACTTCCCGGTTCCCAGAATACGAGGTAACTGGAACGCAGCATTACGATCAGTTGTTGGGCTGATGATCCTTCTTTATCAAGTGAACCGTTAGTTCTGGATGTCAACAACAAACTGGTTGATCCACCATGACATGCTGAAGCAGATTGAAACGAAAACAAGACTTTATAAATAGCTCTACACATTTTTTGATGAAATACTTGTATATAAAGTTAAACATTTTTGAAAGTGCAAGCATACAGAAACCAAAGGGCATCGCCAAACATTTTGATAAATGAACAGCTAAAGTAGCACAAAGTGCGCAGAAGTAATTAGATTGCAAAGAACATAGCGAGAAAAAAGGAGGGGGTGATTGTGAATGCTGAAGGAACATTCACACAATTACTCTCAACTAAAATTCTGTTGGCATGTTCCGCTAAGGGTTCTATTACTACGGTACTGCTGCCGTTTCTCCACTATTTTCTATTTGTTGCTGGAAAACATTGCATTCAAAACATCTGCATTGCCTCCATGTCTGCTCTGAAGTGTATACAGCAGGAACAGGAAGGAATATGAAATGTGCTACTTATTTTTTTCTTTGTGTGTGTGTGGGTGTGTGTGTGTGTGCATGTGCGTACGTGTGTGAGTCAGTTTGCATGCTTGTCTGAAGTGGTGTTGTCTTGGACTTGTTTGTAGATGAGTAGGTGTTACATTAAAGTCATTCCTTGCTTCACTCACTCCGTCTCTGAGCTCCACTCAAACATGTCACAACATATTACATCGCTGTTTCCTGTGTGTGTGTATGTGTGTGTGTGTTTGTGTGTGTGTGTGTGTGTGTGTGTGTGTGCGCATGTGGGTTGTGACAGGGAAAAAAGAGGACTTAGAGCGACACTTATACACACACAGAAACACATTTGACAGATTTCTGGGTGGTCGTGTTACTAAGCAATCCCTACATTTGAAAAGGGTCAATAAATAAATGAGGTTAATCAATAGTTCAGCTCTTTTTTAAATGGGCTTCTGAAGAAATGTTATGAATAATCAATATCTTACCTGTTACTGGTAGCTCTTTAAACAGCCTCAAATGGGGATTTTTTTGTTTTGTTTTAACTAGCTAAAAGCTAATCTGAGTGAGGATTGTGGCCATCATAAATCAGCTCTAGTTTCCAAAATTTAATATCAGTTCTTCCAAACGTCTTTTACAATTTTTTTACACCGTCATCAATTTTGCACGGCCATTTATTAACATAAAATTTCATGGTTATTTGCAAGTGCTAATAGTTACAGTGGCAGTTAGTTGTAGCCCTTTTTGTGCAGCCGAGGATATTTTTAGTGGGAATACTTGTTTATTTATTTGTTTGTTTTCAGAATAACGGTGTAATGCAAAAATGACAACAATGTACTGTAAATGTTTAAAAGCAGGACTTGCATGAGCCAATAAAATCTTTGAGATTGGAGATATTTTAACGACGGCAACAAACACTTTGGCCTTGACCTCACTTGGACCTTTGTAAGTCAATCCAGTCAAAGTTCAATTTTATTTCTCTAAACTGAGTTCATTCAAAGAGATATATACAACAGGTAAAATGTAAAAGGTGTTCAAAACCTGTTCACAGATCCCTGCTTTGAAAAAATATATATTTTAGTTGAGAGAACGCACAAAGCTTTTAAAGCATTTCTACCAATTGAAGTATTGTTTTAGTTAAATGACTGCTTAAAGCACGCCACAGTGACAGACAAGAAGATTACATTCAGACTACAGTTGTCAAACACTTGTAACTTCAGAAATTTGTTCACATTTGGACCCGACTCCTGACTAAACGTTTAAAAAAATCACCCTGACTACTTGTGCAGCTCAATCAGCAAGAGGAGAACTGGAACTCAAACAGTCCAAGGTGACCTGCCTCATCTTCTGCGAAAGAGCACAGACTTTCCACAATGTTGAAATCCTGTCGTCATGGCTTATAATTAATTTGGGCCTAAAATGTGTGTTGTGCTCCAGACCTCGAACAGAAAGTGTGGGCTTGAACAAATCTTAGTGACACATTCTCCATTTTAATGTGGTCCTTGTAGAAAGCAGCTGAGCCGCAGTGACAGATGAACGTTGGCAGACCGGCAGCACGGTGCCAGTCATTTCACGGTGCACGGTGGCACAACTGGTAGAGCTGCTGCCTCTCAGCGAGAAGGTTGCCGGTTCAAATCCCGGTCCGGGGCCTTTCTGGGTGGAGTTTGCATGTTCTCCCCGTGCATGCGTGGGTTTCCTCCGGGTACTCCGGTTTCCTCCCACAGACCAAAAAACATGCTTGTTAGGCTGATTGGTGACTCTAAATTGACCCTAGGTGTGAGTGTGAGAGTGGATGGTTGTTTGGTGTGAGTGAGACAGGTCCCTCTTGTAAATGAGTCCCCGTGACTCAACGAGGCTAGCCTGTATAAATAAAGGTTGAATGAATGAATGAAAAGACCCACCACAACAGAAAAAAGAAAAACACAGATACTGAATGGAAGTTTCTTTTTCAGAGTGGCAGTAGTGTGCTGTGAGAAATTTGTAGTCATATCTTTGATGTGGTATTTCTAATATAGTCTGATATGTACCGGTAGTTTGATTCTGTGTTTGAGTGCCATCTTTAGGGATGGAAAGGGAAATAAACTAATCCAGGTTCTTTGTTTGGGGTCTGTGGGCAGAACTTTGTTGGGCTCACCAACAGGCCGGTTTCCACAGTAAACACACCTTATAACTGTTTTTATTTTGATTAATTATTACCTTTTTGGATCTTACCTGCTTGCCAGTCTCACCTGGTTGCATCCTTGGTTCCACACCAGTGCTCAGTTAATAATAATAATAATAATGAATTGACACTAAGAGGATGGAGCTGTGTGTGCAGTTGTACGAATCTGGTCAGAGGTTTTGCTACTTGAGTTTAAAATTTTGGTAACTGTGGGAAATTGTTTAGTTTTAGTGTGTTAACAACTGTAAAACAATAATAATAATAAAACAATTGAAAACACACCAATCAGGTATAAGCTCCGTATTGATGCTGCTTCTTTACAGGGGCAGATTTACTAACTCTTCTCACTTTGAATTTTAATGAAGATATAATTTGTGATGTTGATGAGGTCTAGCTAGTCAAAGAGATGATGACTAGACAAGAGATTATTTTCTCCTACAGTTTGTGTGATTGTGTTGTGTAGCAATATGGGGTGTAAATATATGTTTGATTATAAGTTATGAGTTAAGCTCATAAGATATGCATGTACAGTATTATGCAAATAACCTCGTTGTTTGGGCACCACCTCTCTCTCTGAGAGGAAAATCTGTCTCTATACACCCCAAAATAATGTAAACTGAACGAGAGTTCTTTTCTTGTGTTTAAAGAATATCAAATCAGTTAATACACACAGATATGCCAAAATAATCACAAATTCAGATGAATTTTATGTATTTTATTATAAAAATAATAATCAGTGATACATATGATGAAAATTATGCATGACAAAAGTTAACTGAACATCAAATGTCTTTGAATCAAAGGTCTAATTGATGAGTAAAATTAGTGAAACTTAAAGCGCAGACTTAGGACTGGTTTATTTGTAAGCTGAACTCTGTTTAAGTTTAATGTGAAATCTGTGATCTAGGTTCACCAGCAAACCATGAGAGGTTTCCAGCTGAACAGCCCCTGGAGATACCAGGCAGGTAGGCGCAGATGGTAGCTCGTAAGTTGAGAAATCTCCCGAGTTACATTATGGAAGACTGTATCCTCCTCTGGACCTGGTTCCATGGATAACTGTTCTGGATTGATCAATCACAGTTCATCTGGGAAGATGACTGGCTCTGATCAATGCAGTCTGGTTCTGATGAGGTGCTTCTTCTCGCTCTCAGTTCACTGAGTTTGCTCGAAAGTCATCTGCTGAAAGTGCCTCTCTCTCTCTTCTCTGAGGTCAAGTGCAGAAGCGTGTTTTCTCCTCGCTCCCAGTTCCGAGCTCCAGTGTGGAGTTTTTCTCAAAAGTGAAACTTACTGTCTGTGTGTAACAGAGAAGAAGGTCCACCTCTTGGGAAGAGGTGGTCCTAAACACTTGGCCTTGTTTTATAAATCTAAAGTCCCCTTTTCTCTGCCTTTAAAGTTTCCTTTTCAATTATAAAATAAGACAAATGTATTATCTTAAAGGAAGATTACAGGTAGTCCCCGATTTACGAGCGCTCTGATCTGCGAGGTTCCAGACTTACGAGCTGCACATTTTTGGAAAAAACGAAAAAAATACTGAGTTTTCATGTGTTTTTTCACTTCAGTTAGCTAGTTAAGCATATAAACACACGTTTCCGATCATTTTTATGCACTCAAAAGTAGTTTTTAGATGAAAATAGAGTGTTTTTAGGTGCGCTAGCGAAAACCGTTCCAATTTACGAGCGGATTTCCGGATTTACGAGCGAAATGGCGGCCGTTCCAAATTACGAGATTTCCGGTTTACGAGCGCCTCGTTGTAACGGATCTCGCTCGTAAATCGGGGACTACCTGTACTTAAAACACACATTTTCATGAATAAACATTCAGGTAAGACATATTAAAACATGCAATGTTTTAACAGAGGTGTCGCTGTTGACTGTCCATCTCCTGGAAAAGAAATGTCAATTAGAACAAACAAAAGGCTCTTTCTTTCAGAGTCTGGGAGTATTACTTTTTTGATAAGGCAAGATGCTGGTGAAGATTCTCAGTCATCCAGGACATGATCAAATCAAAAAAAGCGTTCAATACAGAAACAACTGGACTTTATTGTGTATCTTATCTCAGCCTTTAAAACCTTGCTCCCTCACTCTCTGCTCTTTGAATTGAGAAAGCTTTTCGGATGAAGAGCGAAACGTCTTCTGTTACAAATAAAGTCCAGTTGTTTCTGTATTGAACGCTTTTTTTATTTTTTATTTTTTTGATAAGGCAAGATATCGACATTGTGAGTTTTTAGGATGTTTCAAACTCCAAGGTCAGTTGAACAAAAGCTCTCATTAAACGATCTGTCCGTTTCATTGGAAATGAGTTTATACTGGCAGTGAGGTTAACAGAGTGACAGTTTTTTAAATTACATTAGTGTCAACTTAAGAAGTTTGTGAGCTGAGCTGAATATTTGTAATATATAATAATAATATATATAT
>JBBPBX010031878.1:0-12444 GCA_038048925.1 Garcialebias charrua | reverse complement strand
TTAATGTAAACAGATCTTTGAAGGGCGTGAACTTCAGATCTCATTAACATAAACCAGTTGTTCAAAACGAAAGTTAAAAATGGCAGAATTAAAAAGGGTATAATTGATTATCTAAGAATTATTTTGTGTATTAAATTGAATGAACATTGTCTGGTAACCCCACAGATATACCATAAAAATTTTGAAAACCTATCTGTGGTCTCCTTTAAAATTATTGTTTTACCACTAAACAATAAAAAATAAACTCCTTTTGCACTGACCTTTTTCTCCTCATTCCTGCTGTTTTACGTCTGATCTTCTTGAACCACAGATTTGTTGACCACACTAATTAAAGGACTGCACTCAATAATAGTATGTTTGTTAAACCTTAAGTTTCAATATTGCAGCCTGCATTAATGCTAATGCAGGTTTGTTTTCATGCCAGTGATTCTAAAGTTATTACTATTGAACTTTTCCTGTCAAAGAGGGGGGGTCTTTGGTATTAGTCCATTGGTTCCATCTGTACATTTCCTCTCCTGATGTCATTTCTCAGGAACATATTTGCTGCATCCTGGACTTGTTGCTACCCAGGCACACTGACTGGCAGGCAGTGCAAGGCCATATATCAAGAAACCTTGTTGGGGTTTGGGCAATTTTTTTTAAACATATCGCAGAATCAAGATTGGATCTCTTGACACATTTCAGGTACTTCATTGATAGCTTTCACAGAAATTTGATTGTTTAGTATTTATTATAGTTATGGATGTTTGAGGTGTTTATCAAATGTGTGTGAAAGTGAACAAAAGTCACGGACCAGATAATGTATGTGGCCGTTCTGTAAAATTCTGTGCCAATGAGCTGAGTTCCATTTTTCAGTATATTTATAATAAGTCTCTGGAAACACAACATGTTCCCATCATCTGGAAAGATGCTGTAGTGGTTCCTGTCCCTAAATCCAACAGTCCGAAAACTGTTGGTGATTTTAGACCAGTAGCTTTGACCTCAGTTCTGATGAAAATCTTTGAAAGATTAATCAGAGGTGAGATTCTAAAGCAGACTGAACATCTTTTAGATCCCATGCAGTTTGCTTACAGGCCTCATAGAGGCGTAGAGGACGCAACACTCACCCTGTTTAATATGCTTTTTAAACACTTAGATTTAAATGCGACCCATGTCAGACTTTTATTTGTAGATTTTTCCTCAGCTTTTGATACAATCCAACCTCACATATTAACTGAACGGCTTGTTGAACAGTTTCCTCTGAGTAACAATTTGATGGGCTGGATCTTGGATTTTTTAAGTAACAGGACACAGAGAGTAAGGGTGAATAATTGTCTCTCTGAATCTAAGTCCTCTTCCACCGGGTCACCCCAGGGATGTGTACTGTCACCCCTGCTTTTTATTCTATACACCAACATGTGTCGGAGCAGACATGAGAGCAGGTACATTATAAAGTATGCAGATGATTCTGTTATTGTCAGTCTGCTTAAAGGAAATGAAAGTAGCCATGGGCAGGTGACTGATGATTTTGTTCAATGGTGCGAGGACTCTTTCCTCAAACTAAACACAGATAAGACAAAAGACATGATCATTGATTTTAGGAAGAAACCTCACCAGCACGGAGTCACTTTAATTAAAGGTCAAGCAATTGAGACAGTGCAGTCTTACAAATATCTCGGGACAATCATAGACGATAAATTAAACTTTGAAACCAATTTTGACAAGGTGTGCAAAAAGGCCCACCAGCGCCTTTATTGTCTAAGGAAACTCAACCATTTTAATATTGACCGAACCATAATGACCATGTTTTACCGTGCTTTTATTGAATCTGTTTTATCCTTTTCTTTGGTGTCATGGTTTGGTCACACTACACTGAGAGGAAAGAATTCCCTTCAGCAGATTGTTAAGCTGTCATCTAAACTGACCGGAGGAACCCAAACCTCAGTTACATCCATGTACGTTAGTCAGGTACAGAGGATAGCTTCTTCTGTTTTAAAAGATGTCCTTCATCCACTGTACGGAGAGTTTCAGCTTCTTCCCTCTGGTCGGAGGTTTTTAGTCCCTAAATGTAGGACAACACGTTTTAAAAATAGCTTTGTTCCCACTGCTGTTACTGAAATGAACAAACTGAAATAACGTTGAAGCTTTTAGTGGTTAAATGTTTTTATTTTTCATTTTACATATGATTTGGGGAGCCTTAACACTGTTATGTGCAACATTATCTGTTTATGGTTTCTTTTAAGTGTTTTACTAAATGTTTTTACTGTTTTTATTTGTGTGTGCGCATGGATGGATGTATGCTTTGTACCACTGCAAACCACATTTACCCTTGGGTATAAATAAAGTAACCTGAACCTGAACCTGAACCTGAATGTATGTGTCTTTGTGGGATCTGTTTACTTTCTTCAGGGTTTGAAAATAATCTTTCCTGCAGTCAGTCTCTGTTTCTATGTGTATTGTAGGATTTTTAGTTGTCTGTACATGTTACATGTTACACGCCTCACTCGGAAAGCCCACTGCATGGCAAATGATCCCACACACCCACTAAACAGCTGCTTCAGACTGCTGCCATCAGGGAGGAGACTGAGGAGTCTCCAGGCTCGAACCAGCAGACTGAGAGACAGCTCTGTTCATCAGGCAGTCAGGATGCTAAACACTCTGCCTGCTCTGCCCCCCCTCCCATTTGAACTGCCTTAACTCTAAAACTTTCTCACACATTACCACACAACACAAAGATTTTAACACTGGACTCTGTGTCATCAAACGGGTTATTCACTAAACTCTCGGTCATGTGCTAATACAGTTTGCACTACTTCTCATACTTGCACTAATGTTTGTATTACATCACTGCCTATAATCATAATACTGTTTACATTCTCTGTTTACATTTATTAATACTGTTTACTTTTATTACTACTGCTTACATGTAATTACTACTGTTTACATTTTCACTACTCTAATATCTACACCACTGCTGATACATATACAGTGTGCTCTGAACGGTCTTATTTAGGGATGCCCAATGTGCCTTACTGCATATGCCACTTTTTGCCTCTATAACGACATCAACTACTACCTCATACATATACTGTGCACATTAACTCATACGCTGCTTTGCCACTTTGCAAATGTCAATACTAGAAACCTTTAGTTTATTTTAGTTATACTTTTTATACTCTTTTTTTATACTAGTATGCAAAAAACTCAGGACAGTATTATGTTCATTAAATGTTTAATGTTTTAGCTTTAGAGTTGGTGTAAATTTTATGTTCATTGAATGTTTAATGTTTTAGTTTTAGAGTTGGTGTAAATTTTCATACTCTTATACCACTATGCAAAAACTCAGGACAGTGTTAGTTTTACTATTTTATGCTTATGTCTATTATTATATGTTCAGTGTTTCAATGTTTAGATGTTTACTGTTGCACCGAGGGACTGAGAGAAACGCAATTTCGGTCCTGTGTATGTCCTGTACAGTACATATTGCAGATCTGACAATAAAGTTGACTTTGACTTTGACTTTGATGTTCCGCACCTGTGAAACGCTTTTACCAGGTGAGAAACAAAGTACACCCTGAGCAGGTTGCCAGTCCATAACAAGACCAACACAAAGTTGGACAAGTCATTCCCAAGGTCAATTTGGAGTCACTGAATAATGACTTTTTTTTACTGTGGGAAGACAAGCAAATTACTGAAAGAAAACTCATGCATGGATAAGGAGAATGTGCAAGCTCCACACAGAACTGCCGCACAAAGCAATAGAGGTACATGTAACTAGTCACACTAATAGGAATCTTTTTTTAAACTCCCAAACATGTTTTTTGGGGAGCCATCATGCAAATCTTGTACTTGTACAATGAGAATAAAAACCTAGTTTATTTTATCAGTTTTACGTAGAATACATTTTCAATACATTTTTCTTTTCATTGCAAGGCCTGAAAATTTAATAGGTTTGTTCTTCCTCACTGTCTTTTTTCTGTCCTTTATTTCTACTGTCTTCCTCTCATGGCTACATTCACATACTCCACTGTAAACCATCTACCCCATTGATATCCTGGTAATAAATTACCGGTATTTCTATTGGTCAATGTGACATTTTGCAGTCAGTTCATCTTCCCACTAGACAGATCTACACGAAGCTGGTGTCACAATAAATATCAACACACACAGACACCTGCAACCTCTGGTGGAAGCTCAGTCTCCTTCCATTCTGACAACTGATGTGCACATTGTTACTAAAAAGCTGAGCACTATACACCCATCTTCTTTCTGAAGACTTTTCTAGTGCTTTACACTCACACCAGTTCACAATCAGTACACCAGAAAACATGCCTACTCTGTCTTTCCCTCTCTCTACTCGAACATACTGTCAACACTATAAACTCACAGTACATGTCACTGATTGCTAGCATGTGCACATACACACACACACACACACGCACACCCAACACACACACAAACACACACACACAGAGGAAATAAGAGGGAGAGACTGAGATGGAAAGCACCTGCTTGTGTTGTAAAGCTCTCACACAAATGTGTCTGTGTACCAGAGGACTTGAACAAATGGGAAAATTATACAGTGCAGGCATAAAATGCATCCTTTCACCTAAAAGTGCATGAACCCACGGCCAGCTGAACGGAATCCTGCATGGTAAGTTCAAGAGGGAAATGGGGAGGGGTGTGTTAAGCACCCAAATCCGTACAGTGAACAGCTAAGAAGATGACTGTTTCTGGTCCATCTGAGTTGGTGGAAATAAAATTACCACAATATAAATTCTGAACAAACTGATGGAAAAATAATTGGAAGCAAAATAGAAAGATAACATGAGCAAGATTAAACTGACACCACTTGTCACAAAGACAGCATATAGTAAACTACCACAGCCAGTGCAACTACAATGAAAGAATGCACAACAAGAAACAACTAAACAGAAAGAGACAGAAACAGATTAAAGAGATTTGAAGAGACTGAGAATGGCTGCAAAAAGCTCATGTTTGTCTCAGAGGAGTGTGTGAGAGCCTGTCTCTTCTATAGAAGACACAGGGAATATTTTTCATGTATGTATTCAGAGGGCTTGATGTTTCATGATAACATCCATGACTAAAGGATTAAAAAGAAGAAGTGTTGGGGGTGGGGTGCAAGGATAATTCTGCACAAATGTGAACTCGGTGAAATGCATTTCTGAGATGCTGCTCCTACAGCCCATAGCTGAGTTCCTTCCCTGAGGCCAACACGTTACACATGCGACGGCTGGCTTTTAGCACATGCTATTTCTTTCTTATCCACACACTCATATACCACCCCCACCCCACACACACACTATAAATAAATGCCCAGGCACGATAATGTTAGTGAATAAAATCCATGACAAATGTCCAATCTGATTGTTAATAACTTCACTGTTTAACATTTACAACAAATACACACTCAGTACTGCCACAAACACCAATACACACATTACGCAAACACTTTGATTACACACACACATGCACACACTATTCTCACACACTCCATCTACACACACGATACTCTCACACACTCTTATTACACACAATACAGCCACAAACTTCCACAAAACACAAAATACTCCCACAAATTCCAACTGCACTGATGGCTGAGGCTCAGGGTTGTGTCTAACTGAAGTTTTGATCCTGAAAGCCTCCTATCTGCATAAAGACTCATGAATACAAGTAAATTAATTAAATAATAAACCCTCGAAGTGCAGTCAAATCCAATTCTTCACACTCACACATATATTAACTTTAGATGCCCTCAGTTCTTCACCTTCGTACAAACAAGATGCATGTGCACATGCACACCTTTCTGTTTTCTGCCTCTCCAATAATGGACATTGCAACATAACAACACATAAATTGAATCCAACTGACAGAGTCAAGTGTACACATACAGATAGTGTGGCATTCTCTCTTACCTCTGGTTTTGGTGGAACTGATCCAAATGTGAGCGGTGCAGATGACTCACAGTAGACAGGTAAGATATTTGTTGAAATATTCCCACCCTTGACTTTTTTGTCCTCTATCAGATCTTAAAGACAAAGACTGATGTCTTTGCTCCAAAGTGACTTGACAAAATAAAACCTGAATCAAAATGCGATTTTTCTGTTTCTAAGTCTTCTCCGAAAAGACTGTGGTTACAGCTTTTATCAGACAGCAGCAGAAATAAATCCCCCTCTTCCTCCTCCTCCTCGCTGAAGATGCTGAACTCCACTCCGGTTCGCTGCAGTTATAGCATCCTTCACTCGGGTTCTCCCACTTCTGTCTTTTAGGATGGGACCTTAGAGACAGTCTGAGGACACCCCTCTGCTCTCATCCTGTCAGTGTCCACAAAGTGGTGTGAAGAGTCGCTCCACTTTGTGCAGCCAAAAATAACTCCAAACTGAAAGCCCGGAGAAGCGCTTCTGTTGAAATGACCCCCTCCCCCCCACACACACAAACACCCACACACACACACACACACACACATACAACGAGGAGCTAGAAGCCAAATGTTTAGTATCCTTCTATTGTGGTAGAGCTTTTCAGTCCCCCTTCTGGTTTTATTCAGCTGCAGTCATCATAAAGCTGGAAAATGTTTTGTGAGTCATGTTTAATCTGTTTTGAGCTCTTTTTCTGATTAAATATTTGTTTTATTTTTATCCTTAAAGGGTGATTCTTGAATGAAAATGACACAAAGCCCAGCCTTTTACGATAAGGCTATAATTAGTTTCAGATTACAGTTTAATGGATCAATCTGTCCAATTATGCTACAGAGAGAATAATGTGAGCTGCTTCTTAAATCCTGCACAAGTTCTAGTTTTTAATGTCCAACAGATTTTTTTTCTTTAGTAGTTCAATCAAATCTTTCAATCTACGTGTGCAAAACCACTTGTAACTAGTGCATTAACAGAGTACCCGAGTTTTCGACAACTCGAGTGCTTTGACTTCTATCGAGGCTTTTTTGTCCACCTCGGGTAGCCGTAGTGACGTCACATTTCACATTTCACAGCGCGCGGGGCAGCTTTTAGCTTTTAGTAGACGCTACAAAATGGATTCCTGTGTGCGCACGGATGTTAATGGAGCAGGCCGTCTTGTCAAAAAGGTAAAACAGTTTATAATTTTATAAAATGCGCTACTTCGTGTTGACTTTCTTTGTAGTAGATTGTGACAGCAGAGGGCAGTGTTGCAATGCAGGTCCCATATTATAACACGGCCGAAACGGCTTCCTGTCTCTCGTTTCACAAACAAAAAAAAACAAATATTCATCTCTCTAGAGCTACCAAAAACCTATAAACACAATCTCTAAAAGTAAACCTAAATTGCACAGCTGCAGGCGGTGGTACGGTGTGGCTGTGGCCCCATTTGTTTTTTAAGTTTCGGTTTTCAGCGCATTACTTTCACTTTTAAAATTAATAATAATAACTAATAGTTTTGTTTTTCCTGTGACTTATCTGCAGTATGATACATGATAGGAGCATAATAAATGCTCCCAATGTTTTGTTGGTCTTTTTTTTCTTTTTGTAAAGACGTTTTTAGGCATTTATATTTATTTATTTATTTTGCATCGTAAGACACTGTGACGTCATCGGCTACTCGAGCGTCGTTCGAGTTTTTTTATGTTAATGTCGAGGTTAAAAATTATGTACTCGTTCAACCCCTACTTGTAACGCCTTCTCTCTTCCTGCATTGTAGTTTATACTCTGATGACTTGTTAAAGGAGGAAAGTTTTTAACTTTAATCTGCCATTGTAGGCGACAGCAACCGAACCCCCTGCAACCCTCAATCCAGGGAATTAGATTATGGAATGGCTTGGAGAATGTAGTTAAAAATGCCAAGTCACTGTTTACATTTAAGAAAATGATCAAAAGGAATTTGTTGAAAAAATATATATGAATTAGCATAATGTGTATTGTATTATTTATTAGTTATGTATTAGTATTAGAAAATTAGAAAGAGTTAGTCATTTTGTACTACTGGTGGAAGATTATTAATGTGTTTTGTATCAATTTTTAGTTATGTATTAGTATTAGAAAATTAGAAAGAGTTAGTCATTTTGTACTACTGGTGAAATATTATTAATGTGTTTTGTATCGATTATTAGTTATGTATTAGTATTAGAAAATTAGAAAGAGTTAGTCATTTTGTACTACTGGTGAAATATTATTATTGTTTAATCTGATTGTTTGAAAAAAGGGGCAGATATAATAAGATTTATTCTTCTTTCTGCTACCTTTCATTTTTTTTACATTGTGTACGTATCATTAATGGGATTGTCTTGTATTGTGTTTCTTTTGTAAAAAAATGAACAAATTTAATAAACATAAACATAAACATAAACNGAACCCTGGTCCAAAACCAACAGGAAGTCGGCCATTTTGGATCAAAAGGTAGTTTTGGTCATAAATTTCACACCTTTTGACTCAAGTGCGCCCCCTACATTATGTCTATAGTTATATCTCAGTGATACATCATCCGATCTGAACCAGATTTATTGTGCTTTATCAGTGAACACTTCGACACACATTGATAATGGTATGTAAAGTTTTACTCCATAGCGCCCCCTATATTATTACTACAGTTATATCTTAGTGATACATTATCCGATCTGCACGAGATTTATTGTGCTTTATCAGTGAACACTTCGACACACATTGATAATAGTATGTAAATTTTTACTCCATAGCGCCCCCTATATTATTACTACAGTTATATCTTAGTGATACATTATCCGATCTGCACGAGATTTAGTGTGGTTCATCAGTGAGTACTTCTACACACATTGATAATGTTGTGTAAATTTTTACTCCACAACGCCCCCTATATTATTACTACAGTTATATCTCAGTGATACATTATCCGATCTGTACAAGATTTATTGTGCATCAACAGTGAGCCCTTGTGTACACATTGATATGGTGGGCTAACATTTGACTCAAGTGCGCATGCTAGTTAGCTTAGCATTAGCATCACCCGTTAGCATGTGAGATAACACCAGAAACTTGTTCAGCGTGGTCTGTTGAGTCACCTGTGTAAGTTTGGTTGGAAAATAAGGTGTTAGCCTAGCATGCTAGTTAGCTTAGCATTAGCATTACCCGTTAGCATGTGAGATAACACCAGAAACTTGTTCAGCGTGGTCTGTTGAGTCACCTGTGTAAGTTTGGTTGGAAAATAAGGTGTTAGCTTAGCATGCTAGTTAGCTTAGCATTAGCATCACCCGTTAGCATGTGAGATAACACCAGAAACTTGTTCAGCGTGGTCTGTTGAGTCATCTGTGTAAGTTTGAATGGAAAATAAGGTGTTAGCCTAGCATGCTAGTTAGCTTAGCATTAGCATCACCCGTTAGCATGTGAGATAACACCAGAAACTTGTTCAACGTGGTCTGTTGAGTCACCTGTGTAAGTTTGGTTAGAAAATAAGGTGTTAGCCTAGCATGCTAGTTAGCTTAGCATTAGCATTACCCGTTAGCATGTGAGATAACACCAGAAACTTGTTCAGCGCTGTCTGTTGAGTCACCTGTTTAAGTTTGGTTGGAAAATAAGGTGTTAGCCTAGCATGCTAGTTAGCTTAGCATTAGCATTACACGTTAGCATGTGAGATAACACCAGAAACTTGTTCAGCGTGGTCTGTTGAGTCACCTGTGTAAGTTTGGTTGGAAAATTAGGTGTTAGCCTAGCATGCTAGTTAGCTTAGCATTAGCATCACCCATTAGCATGTGAGATAACACCAGAAACTTGTTCAGCATGGTATATCTCAGAGATACATTATCCGATCTGCACGAGATTTATTGTACTTCATCAGTGAGCACGTCTATACACATTGATATTGTGGATTAACATATGACTCTAGAGCGCCCCTAGATTATTCAAACTGTTAGATCTCAGTGATACATCATTCGATCTGTACCAGATTTATTCTGCGTCATCAGGGAGCAGTTCTAAACGCATTGATATTGTTGTGTAAATTTTGACTTCAGTGCACCACCTACATAATTCAAACTGTTATATGTCAATAAGGATTAAGGGAAAAAATCGTTTTTTTAAATCTAGATTCTTTGTCTTGGCGATTCAGAATCAATTCTAAATGCTCCAAAATTGATTTTAAAACATGTTTAATTTTCCCCTGATACATGCTCAATAATCCAGGTAGAAAACTCTAAAAAAGCTAAGTCTGATATTCAGCTCAGTCTTAGCACCCTCTCAAAGTGGATCAACCAGTTTGCTGGTGACTGCTGAAACCAGTTGCTCACATGATGGATGACCATCATCTTAACAATGGATCGTTAGCACCCATTGTAAAAACAACCCAAAGGGTTGTTTGCTATTCACAAAGGGCTGATCACTTCTACACACTTTGATACTATGGTTTAACAGATGACTCCAGTGTGCCCCATACATTATTTTTCAAACTGTTACATCTCATTGCTAGATCATGTGATCTGTTCCACGTTTACTGTGTATCATCTGTCAGCACTTCTAAACACGTATATATTGTTGTTGTTCGCTAATTGTTCTTGGCAAACTGGTGCTGGATGGGCACGAGAGAGTTTGAGGTGGCGACCGAGCGGACTAGCTAGAGTTCCCATGCTCACCACAATAAGGCCGGAGCGGCGCTAAGCTGCTTCGGGCCTCAACGCCGCTTGCGGCTTTAATTAGGCCCGAAGCAGCGAAGCTCTGCTGAAGGCCTATTGTAATCGCTCGATTTCTTCATTATTAGGCCCGAAGCAGCGAAGCTCTGCTGAAGGCCTATTGTAATCGCTCGATTTCTTCATTATTAGGCCCGAAGCAGCGAAGCTCTGCTGAAGGCCTATTGTAATCGCAGGATTTCTTCATTATTAGGCCCGAAGCAGCGAAGCTCTGCTGAAGGCCTATTGTAATCGCTCGATTTCTTCATTATTAGGCCCGAGCAGCTAAGCGCTGCGAAGGCCTATTGTAATTGTACTGTTTATTATTTTTTATTATTATTATTTTTTTTATTTTTATTCTTCCCCCAAAAGAAGTGGCATTTTGGGGGCTTTATCATATATGAAAACTCACCAAATTTGGCAGACTCGTCAGGACTGGTGAAAAATTACATATTTTGGGGGCGTGGCAAAAATTGCCACAGAAACGGCTCAAGAGCGCCCCCTAGAAATATTCAAAATACCCTCCGCATGACCTTAGTTTGACGTAGAATCATGAAATTTGGTACACTTGTCCAACTCACCAAGATGTACAGAAAACCCTCTGGCACCAACGTTGTACAATAAACGGGAAGGCGGCCATTTTGGAACGATGACCAAATTTTCACCCCTTTTTGGCCGTTAACAGCCTCCGCATTTGAACGAACTCCTCCTATGAATTTCGCTCGATTTGGTTCAAACTTGGCCAGTTTCTTCATAAGGCACGGGGGAACAAACGATATCAAAATTGTGCGTTTTCATGAATGCTGAAGGGGCGGGGCCAGACGTCAAAGTTGGACATCTCGCCATGAAAAACGAAACGCTTACAGCTCTTACACGAAAAAAGTCTAATACATCAAACCTTCAGTTATTGACCCACATCCGGTCCCCCGCAAAACTGTATGGTCAAATCATGACATCACTTAAGCCACGCCCCCTGACAACAGGAAGTGTAAAGTTTTACGTTGAACGGTCCATATCGGACCCCTGTTACCTAATCAGCGTGGCATTGTGTCCAGTGACCGAAGACATGTTGGTGTAACAAGCATTCCAATACTGTTCGTTTTTGGTGGAGCATGTGGGCGTGGCGACGTGGCGAATTAAGACGTAACGCCATCACCATACGTTTGGTTCTAAAATCCACAGATTTGATCCGAGGATTACCAAAATCAGTATGATCGATCATTGCCCACCCCTTGAAGAGGTATTTATGCTAATTAGCAAATCGCTACAGAAACGGCTCAAGAGCGCCCCCTAGAAATATTCAAAATACCCTCCGCATTGACCTTAGTTTGACGTAGACTCATGAAATTTGGTACACTTGTCCAACTCACCAAGATGTAAAGAAAACCCTCTGGCACCAACGTTGTACAATAAACGGGAAGGCGGCCATTTTGGAACGATGACCAAATTTTCACCCCTTTTTGGCCGTTAACAGCCTCCGCATTTGAACGAACTCCTCCTATGAATTTCGCTCGATTTGGTTCAAACTTGGCCAGTTTCTTCATAAGGCACGGGGGAACAAACGATATCAAAATTGTGCGTTTTCATGAATGCTGAAGGGGCGGGGCCAGACGTCAAAGTTGGACATCTCGCCATGAAAAACGAAACGCTTACAGCTCTTACACGAAAAAAGTCTAATACATCAAACCTTCAGTTATTGACCCACATCCGGTCCCCCGCAAAACTGTATGGTCAAATCATGACATCACTTAAGCCACGCCCCCTGACAACAGGAAGTGTAAAGTTTTACGTTGAACGGTCCATATCGGACCCCTGTTACCTAATCAGCGTGGCATTGTGTCCAG
>JBBPBX010031877.1:17433-28222 GCA_038048925.1 Garcialebias charrua | reverse complement strand
CTGCATTTTTTTGACGTAATTTGTACTTCATCAAATTTAGAAAAAGAAGCACTCACCAAAGTAAAAACTAACACTTCTATATTATTATTATTATTATTATTATTATTATTGCCACACGTTTTTAGTAAAAATTTTAAAAAACAAGTTAATACATTACAAAAAACTTCAACTCTACCTTGTTTTCAGTTCATGTCAACCTCAGCTATGGGTTCTTAGTGTTATGGCGCCATCTTGTGGATATCTTGCAGATGTGAGTGAGTTCTTTTTTTTATTTTATTTTTTATTTTTATTAAAACAAACAGAACTACAGAACACTACATAAAAAATATATACAAACTCTCGTGAAGGCTATCATAACTACAATCTACAAGCTAGGGGGCGGTTTACAAAATGATGAAAGTCGAGAAATATATAGATATCAAAATACAATAAATGAAAAAGTACACAAAGGAGCAAGACAATATCAGAAACTTAAAACAGCAAGTTTTTAGATAACTGTTGTGAGATGGTTCTAGCAGTTTTCCAGTTTTTTAATCTACTTAATGAAGAATAGTAGGCTTTGAATTTGTTCATGAAACATGGGAAGGAGGGCTTATTATCCCTCCACTTACTACAATGAATGTGGTACTTTGCTATAAGGACGACTATATTTATGGCATCAGAGTAAGCTGAGCTTAAGTTGTCTACATAGAATAAAATGGCATCAATATCAAAAGAGGGAATGTTGAGTTTTAGATTAATCCAGTTTGTGATGTCAGTCCAAAAACTTTGAGAATATTGACATGAAAAAAAAAAATGCTCAAGGGATTCATCTTCAGATTTACAAAAGGCACACAAATCAACCTCAAATTTAAATCTTCTGTGCAGAAACATGGCCACGGGATAAATCTGATTTATTATTTTAAAATGGTTTTCTTTCACTTTGGGAGATACTGGCCATTTGACGAATTTAGAGTGAGCTGTGAGTGAGTTTGTTACCAGAAAATGGCTGGATGATTGCCTCTGGAGGTTTTCTGGGTATGTTCCACTGGAAGGAGACCTCCAGGCTGAACAAGAACTCCAGAGAGGGATTACATGTTTGCTCCTCTGGCCTCGGATCAATTTGTACAAATGCCCATATGTATATGGGCCCCAAAACATTGTGAGAATGACAAAAAAGTATGTTTGATACATTGGATATAATATAAAGTAAAAACAGCATTATTTGAAGGCCACCGCCTTTCAAGCCAGAGGTTTTGCTGGTATAGCTCTTGAAAATAACATTACGTATTCGTCGGCGTATAAGTCGCACCAACCTAATTATGCCCAATTAAATGGAAAAATCAATGTATAAGTCGCATCGGCCTATAGGTCGCACCTCACGTGAACTGGTGTTTTGCCCAAAATGGACTGGCTGCCAAATTGTTTGGAAAGACTTTTGACAAGATTATCACATAAAAACTACAGTATTTTGTTTGATGTGTCTTAGTTGAACTTTTCATTAATAAATGAACATTATTTTTGTATATTTTGTGTCTTTCATCATTTATCTTTAAAGAGCGACTAAACGGGCTCTGGGTCTTTAACTCCTCCCCAAGTTCAAATTCAAAAACTTCACCAATATGGGCGTTCCGATAGACTGCAGAGGCACCGCCTAGAGGAGGAGAGGAGGTGGGGTTAGAGCGAGTAGGTGGGTGTGGCCAGGACCGTGACATGCAGCTAGCATTAGCATAATATATGCAGCATGGAGAGTGACCAAAGCGACACCTCTAGTTTTGTCAGCGAGGTGGAGGAGGTCTATGACTTTTCTCCACTTTCCTCACCAGAAGAGGAGGAGGTAGAGGTGGAGGACTTTTCTCCACCTCCATCACCTGAAACTGAGGGAGACTTGGAGCAGAGCTCAATTGGCCCTGAGCCTTATCAATTTGAGCCCCTGGCTTCAGGCCCTGACGCTGTTGAAGAATCTGGTGGTGTGGAACGAACGGGTCCAGCATCTGAGTGGTAAATTTATATTAACATAGGCTAATGTTCAAAGCAGTAACAAATTATTTTTTTAAAATAATTTAACTATCTCAAGTAAGACGTATGTATCCACATTGTACAGAAATAAATAAAAAAACCTCTTTCAACAGGTGTACCTGTGGTCACTGCAGCTTCCTCTCACCTGTAGAAAACGTTTGTTGTAGGGAGACGCCAAAGGTATAATTATGAATAATTTAGTACTTCCTAAAGCCCTAATAAATATACTATATATTAATAAAAACATTAATTAACCTGGTCTTGAATACAGTACACTGTGCATTTCATTGTGTTAAAAGCCTTTCTCAATATTTTCCTGGGATGTGAATTACTATGGGTATGCATTATATATATCTCATTACTCTACCAGTAAACTCTACACTTGTTATGTAAACACTAGACCTCTGTATTGATATACATTTCCAAATCATACATAAAAGTCAAAATTCAAAGTCAACTTTATTGTCCAAACAGCAATATGTACAGAACATACACAGGATTGAAATTGCATTTCTCTCAGATGCATGGTGTAACAAACATTTAATAAACATTTTTACATCTCTGCAATTTTTACAAAGTCATGTGTAAATTTAATATAAATTCTAATTGTTTGAAGTGTGCCAATATTAAATGTTGTAAAACAAAAGAAACGCAGTGCAATAATCATTTAGAGAAATCCAAATTGTACATTAATAAAAAAGTTATAGGAAGCATACACTTTTTAAACGTTAAAATTAAAAAGTTTGCTGTACTTGAATTTATGACTTATAAACAAATCCCTTTCTGACATAGGTTATGGCCAGATGTGAGGAGATGGGTGTTGACACCTGTGTAACAGACCACCCTGGTTTTGAACCCATTGCGCTAAATCCCCACGTGCTGCAGGCAGTTTATGGGGAGTACCTGCAGTACTTTGGTGAAATGCAGGAAAGCATGTTGAACAGGTTAGTAACATGAGGAGCCATTAATATCTTTATGACTCAGTGTATTTTACACACATACTGTTAACATCTCTATTTCAGCCGTTACAGACACCTGGCATACAGGAATGTAGTTCGTTGGATCTGGGGATATTTGGGACGTCATATTCGTGTGGTAATCCCATCCTGTGTGGTCACACGAATCAGGCAGGAGTTCCCAGAAGATGGACCATACACAGGATTCCTTCCTCCACTCCACTTTTAATTATTAGGTAACGGTTAATGCAGAAATTTTCAACAAGAATGCTAGGGATTTTTATTAATAGAACACAGTTGCAAGAGTAAGGCATTTCATGGATTTTTCTGATACAGATTGTTTATTATAAATATGTATTAATTTCTTTTTCACAACAATCTTTTTCTCTCATGTTTCATAAAAAAATCGTGACCTGTGTCTGCTCACTGCCTCCTTCTTGTCTGGTTTCAGAAATTCAGCACATAATGTTGGAGGTACTTTAATTTGATCCGCGAACTTCTGGTACTGCAGAGGGTCTTCCACAACCTCATCGAACAGCAGCCCCATCAACTTCTCAATGTAGCCTTCATAAAAAATTTACAATTACACAATTTGTACAAATAAAAATGCTATGCTCAATTCTAAAATTACATACCTGTTGTTGGTTTTGTCTTCATGGGTCTCACGGTGTAGTCTCCATGCTTATATTTAGGATAAGCAATGCAGTATCTCAGCTCACCGGTTTTAGTGACAGCATGTGACCGGTTTGCATTTTCATTGTAGTGTAGTCCAGCTAGCTCAAGTCTATAGACAGAAAAAGTTTAAAAAAATTACTTTTGAATAGACTTTTTCACAAGGTTATCCTACTCCAATGTTATTACATTTACCTGCACAGCATTCCTTGGAAAGAGAACACCACATTCTTGGGTGCAAATTTCAAAAGTAAAACTATGGAAAGCCTCGATGATTTGGTAGACTATAATATTTTATCAGTTATGTATAGGGCTCAAAATAATAATAAACCTTTAAATATCCAAATGCATTTTGTTAAAAGACAAAGTTGTTATAATCTTAAGGGGACAGAGATGTTTGTAAAACCACAATTCAGAACTATTTTGAAGGGACGTTCTACCAAAAAATTGAACAAATTCAATAAACACATGTAGGGGGAACTGCCACTAGGTGGGGCCCCTGCCTAGACCCTGCATAGACTTTTTCACAAGGTTATCCTACTCCAATGTTATTACATTTACCTGCACAGCATTCCATGGTAAGAGAAAACCACATTCTTTGGTGCAAATTTCAAAAGTAAACTATGGAAAGCCTCGATTGATGATGTGTGGTACTGTGGGCTCATCTTCTGTACGTCTTTCATAAGATGTGGAGCCAACAACACAGCCGTAAGCTTCTCACATGCTGCTGTGCCTAAAATAAAAGATAATTTTAATTATTTAAGAAATTTCACAGAGTTATACTATTGTAGGACAACAATAAAAAAATTGTAATTCTCTTAACACAAGCATGAACAACTTGAATGTTGCAAAAAGTAAAAGCTAAAGTTCGATCTATCTAGACACATCTAATTAATATATTACATACATATAAACATATACCGGTAGTACTTACTTGGTTTTAGCCACTCCCTTGCCTGCTCTCCAACTAGAGGCTGGTGTAAGCACTGAGGGAAGAGTGCGTTGTTGTGTGTGTGGACATTCTGGATGTGGTTAGCGACTGAAGACCACTTTGCCACAGCCTCTTCTCCACATGCAGACGTAGATGCAGACCAGTAGAGGTGATTCACTACACTCTTCCTCCACTTGCCCACCTCTTGAAGTCCTCTGATCTTAGCCATAGCATCAATTTTTTTGCCAACTCCTGGAAATATTAGAAAAATAAAATATAATGGAAATTAAAGAATATATAATCACACATCACTGTCCTAAAAGACTTTTACTTGCCTTTCCCCATATGCCATGGATCAAAGTAGTGTTTGATGTCCTTTTTTTCCTCTCTCAAATACTTCTGGACCCCGGTATGTCTGTCAGTGACAATAGACTCCACTTTCAGACCTCTTTGCTCCAGCACTGAGAGACTCCTTTTAAATCCCTCCTTCTCCATTCGCACACTGTTGCCAACTTCATTGCTCTGTAAAAAAAAAAGAAATTTTTTTTAAATAATGTATACTGTACTAAATATGAAGTGATACACTGTAGATGTTTTTCTTACTTGAACTAGTTGGATGTCTATTATGCAATTTGCAACAAGATCCATCATGGTGTAACTTCCATATTTTGCACAGTGCCCTGGAAGTATTTGATTCTATGTTTAGGTTTTTTACATGATATCCTCTACACAAAGTGTAAAAGGTTAATAGGAGTACCAGTAAGAAATAAAACCTGAAAATACCTGGTGAATCAGCTCTCATGTCACCACCAAGTGTCAAAGACCCACGAGCCCTGGCCTCGTTGATGTAGTTATCCTGCTCCAGCTTCCACTGCCAAAAGACTGTGGGGATGAGGAGGGTTTTTTGATGTTTGTGGAAGCACGTCTCAGAGATTCCCTGGATTTTGAACTCATCATGGACCTTAAAAAAAAAAAAAGTTTTTATCACCTTACAAACAAACATAATTGAAAAACATTACTGTTTTCTTACCTTATTGATTTGACGAAACGAGGACCCAGTGAATAGTACAGCTGCACAGAGCTGAAGGTTGCCTGCTGGGATGTTTTTAACCAATGGCTGACTGGACCACTCATTGGTGTGGTCACATCTACTGCACCGTTGTTTCACTTTTAAAAGTGTTCCAATTGTAGTTTTTTCAACTACACAGCTGTGTGTACAGACAGGACACTTCCAGAAAAGCTCAAGCAGCTGTTCTTCGAAAACAATGTATTTTTTTGCTTTGTGGGCTGGGAGGGGGACTTCATTGATGGAACTATGTAGCAATAAAGACAAAAAAAAATTACAGCTGAACTATACATAAATTATGTTACCAATTGTTTAACTTACATTGAACGGTGTACAGTAATCTCACTTCCATCCAGATGGTAAGAGGAATCATCGGCCGGCACCTCGATTCTCTTTCTTTTAACTGGTGTCGAACTTGCACGTGGACACTCTGGGAATGGCATCTCCATGAAGGACCCAGTATCACATGACACACTCCTGCCTGTTGGTCGTGTTTGTGTGGCTATTAAAAAAATAAATAGCTTTAAAATTATGTCTCTACTTACACATTCATAATAAAATTCTGACTGGGACTTTTTTACAAGATTTTATAAGAATCATTTAGAAATAAAGACGTGTAGTAAAGGAAAGTTTTTAATAATAAATATGTAAGAATAATTCACCTTTGCTTCTCCTAGGAGGCTTCATGTTGGCCTGAACACCGAATGATTTAGTGATTACAGGTTCAGTCTGACATCCCATTTCTCGTGTTAGTTTGGGCTGTATTTTTTGCTGTAAAAAACAAAAATAAATATTTATTATGTCAATTTCAATTTATTCACTCAAGTATTTATGATGATATTCAAACGTTGTGATATTAACAAGGTTTGATCATAACAATCATTTCATGGCTACAGATTATTAATTAAAAAAACAGTGATATTCATTCACCAACTAAAAATTTCATAAATACCTTTGATCCATAACATTTGCACAACAATCAAATGAACAACAGTTCATCAAGAGCTGTTACATTCAACCTGCTAACATTGGCAACATCTAAACATATGTCCACGTCTCAATTTTTTTTGGATGCTGCAGTCTTCCATAACATAGTTTATTTTGATAATATTAAACACTACATTTTTTGCATTGAAATGTAATTACAACACAAACTAGCAACAGCTAAAAATGCCACATCCATATTTATGTCCTGCCACAACTGAGACGCAGCAGCACCCGGACAAAACAAGAACTGTGTCCTACATTCTATTCGGCCACTAAATTAACAAAAAAAGAGAATGACCATTTAATCCCTAACACCACCTCAAATACACGGGCGTGTCACCACCGCATTTATACATAAAAGTAACCAAAATACCTAAAACTAACGACTCACCGTCTCGTGGTGGACACAAAACACATAATAAATTAATCCTGCCGCGTTAATTTGGCTTGAAACAGCGGTGTTCACTGCGGATTTGTCCAAGTAAGCACACAAACAACTAGCCACACAGAGTTAGCACCGAGTTCACCTATGACCCGGAAGATATCAAGATTCTATAGGCAGTCAACAGATTTAATGAAAAGTAACTAAAATGATACTAAAAGGATGAAATTACAAAAATCAAAGGATTTATTTAATACTTTACTTACATATATTCTATTCGGCCATGAAATTAACAAAAACAGAATGATCATTTAATCCCTAACACCACTTTTATATCTCAAATACACGGGCGTCTCGCCACCGCATTTAAACATAAAAAGCAACCAAAATACCTAAAACTAACAACTCACCGTCACGTGGTCGACACAAAACACAAAATAAAATCCTCCGGCAGCGTTAATTTGGCTTGATACAGCGGGGTTATCTAAGGATTTATCCAAGAAACCCAGCACACAACCAGCTAGCCACACAGAGTTATGGATTAAAAAGGTGTAAAAGAGTACTCACCTCTGAACGGATTGTATCCTGGTGGTCATCTACTGCACTCTTGTTTCTGAATTAAATGTCGATGCTCACAATGCTAATGCTATGTTTCTATGCTAGGCTACTATCGCTAACCAACTCCCGCGATCTTCAGGGGAGTGGCTATGAGTGAACTACTTTTATACCCACGGATCTTCAGGGGAGTGGCTATGAGTGAACTACTTTTATACCCACGGATCTTCAGGGGAGTGGCTATGAGTGAACTACTTTTATACCCACGGATCTTCAGGGGAGTGGCTACGCAAAACAGGATGTGACGAAATTGTGCCAAAATTAATGACTGTGCCAAACGTAAACTAATGGGAAAATCAGGGTGCAATACCACAGTTCAACCCATAGGACTACGAATACTCGTTTTTAGACCAAATATTGCCGATTTTAACTAATACGCACAAATACATGAAAAATAACTCAAAAATAGTGCTCAGAAACTTTTTAAACACATTCTAGGGAGTTTATCAGCTAAAAAAAGTTAAATTTGGGTTTAGTCGCTCTTTAAAGATAAACACATAAAAATATATTTTTATTAGCTGACATTACAGTAAAAAACGTGTCTCAGTTTAAAATGATGACAGAAACAGATACTGTATTTATTTTATGGTTTTTATTTATTTATTCAAAACCATTGAAGTCTTCATCTTCTGTGTCACTGCACCATTTTTGGACCAGGCAGATGTCAACAGTGTAGGTACTGTAAAGGGTTTCTTAGCGCCCATAGCGGCCGAAACTGGTACTGCACCATTTTTGGAGTTTTTGACCAAAGTCAAATTATGACCAAAATATTGGAAAAATCGACGTATAAGTCGCACCGGCCTATAAGTCGCAGGGCTTAGAAATGTAGGCAAAAAGGTGCGACTTATATGCCGGAGAATACGGTATACACAATTTCATGCAATATTGCAATATTTTGTATGATCTGTTAGTGACATGACATGAGTATATGTTAGAAATTAATCTTGGCTACGACCACGTTGTATTTTAGCTCAACATCAATAAAAATGACTGAATTTTAATCATTTATGTTTATTTATTTAATCAGATGGCTGCAGCAGTCATCTTGTTAGCTATAATCAGTTGTAGATCCCAAATCCAGTTATTACTTTCTAAAAGTTTCATTCAAATCTGCACAGTGACTCCTGAAATATTTTGCTAACACACAGACAAGGTTCACTCCAGTAGCAATGGTTTAAAATTTTACACATATATCTTGCACAACCAGTTAATTCTTCTCAGACTATAAATTTGAGATGGGTCTCAGCAACTACCACAACACATTTCACCTCAATGTGTGTCAACTTGACTAAATAGCAATTTTTGTGTTTGCTAAGATTGTTTTGTTGTCGCCTTGATCTTGAATGCCTCTCAATTTTCCCAGTTAGATGTTAAAATATTCAAAAACTTTTTGTAAAGAGGGAAAGCAGTTATAACCTCAAGGGAACTGACATTTTTGTTAAACCACGTTATAGAACACGTTTTAGGAGTAGGTCTACTTTAATACAGGGCATAGGTCTGTGGAATGGTTTGGATAATAATGTCAAAAAGGTTAAGTCTGTGTCTATATTTAAGAGAATGATTAAGAGTGAACTCTTGAAAAATACATAAATAGTGAAAATTATAAGTAGGCTACCATCTATTTGTGAATTGTAATAAGTTACAGAATTGGTTCATGGATAATTATTGTTTAAAATTGATTGTTTGAATTGATTTTGTTTAAAAAGGGGCAGATATTATATTATAGCATTTTGTTATTTATGTATATGGCTCATAAAAAGATATTGCCGGTAAATATACAAGTAAATTTTGTTAAAAGGGAAGTACTTATTTATTTAAAGGGACAGAAATGTTTGTGAAGACTTGTTTTTGTACCAGTTTGAAGGAGCGGTGTACAATAATTCAGGGAATAAGATTGTGGTATATGGTCTGGAAGAAAATGTTAAAACAGCCAGATCTCGGTATATATTTAAGAGATTGTTAAAAGTGATGTTTTTTTAATGAAAATGGAAAACTAGCATAAGAGTTTATATGAATCGTTGTTTGAGTTGATGTAGTCTTTAATTTGGTGATGTAGTTAACTTTGTTCTTTGATAAATTATTGTTGTGTATATTTGGGTAAAAAGGGGCAGAGATTATAAAATTATTCTTCGTCTGCTGCCTTTCATTTCATTTTGAATGTATGTTTGTTTGTTTTTAGTTGTTGACTTGATTTTAATGAAACAAATAAATTTCAATAAATAAATAATAAATAAATATTATAAGATTTTTTTCTTCTGCTTTCTTTCATTTTAAATTTTTTCCCTTCTTAATATGGTTTTGTAAATATATTTTTTGTGTGTTTTAAATTTGAAATGAACAAATAAATAAATAAATAAAATAAATATTTTGTGAAAAGAGTTAGCAACTATAATCTCAAGGGAAAATATATTTTTGTCAAACAGAAATTCAGAACAAGTTTGAAGGGAAGATCTACTGTGATACAGGGTGTTGGACTGTGGAATAATTTAAAGTCAGATTTTAAGGAAACCAAATCGATTCCTGTCTTTAAGAAACTTGTTAAAATTGATTTGTTGAACAAATATAAATGACTGTATTTGAGCAGGGCCGGCCCAAGGCATAAGCAAACTAAGCGGCTGCTTAGGGCCCCGGGGCCACTAGGGGGCCCCCTAAAAGCAATTGAAAAATTTAAGTAATGATTTCTATATGATTCTATTTAATATTTTATGTTCAGCTTTTGCAAATTACTTCATACATTTACATAGATTTAAGAACCAATTATTCAACGTTATATGTCTTTTTTAAACCATTTTATGTGGTATCAAGTAATTGTTAATTTACATTATTTAAGGATTTCCTTGATATTTTATTATTTTATTTTGGCTGTTTTTTGTACAGTTTAATTTATTTTTATGTATCTAACTTATTTTGGTTTATTGTTTAATGAAATTCTATCACTGCTGTTCATTGTTCTTTAGTTTTAGCAGGTCGCTTTCGTAAATGAGCCCATGAGGTTCAAAAGATTTACCTGACTAAATAAAGGTTGAATGAATTTAATCTGTTTGTTGTTCTTGCACTACAAATTATTTTGATAATTACTGCTGCAGTTCTTTGGAACCAAAGATAATAAGCCAGATCACACTTTGCTGTAACATACATTGCATACTGGTGTTTGTTTTCTTTTGTTACTTTTAGTATATACA
>JBBPBX010031877.1:0-14853 GCA_038048925.1 Garcialebias charrua | reverse complement strand
CAGACAACAACTTAAGTAGATATCTTAACAATTTCCATATTCTTTCATGAAACTTGTCTTTTTCGGTCTCTTAATGCATAAGAATCTAATATTATAGCCAACATGGCCACTTACTACTGAACTGAACCAGCCTGAGGACGACCTGGCCAAAATAGGTAAAAAGAAAAGTTCAGTCATGTCATCTGGACAGTTTATTTTTTTTTATTTTTAAAGGCCTAAAGCCCTAAACTGTAGTTGGGAAGGCCTAAAAGGCCTAGATAGTTTTGAATAACTTCCTTTAAAAAAATTAAACACACAACTATTTAACCATATGATTTAGTACTAATAGTCCAGACCAGTGTTTTTTAAATTTTATTTGACTTTTCAGCATTTGATCCATGAATATTTCTGGTTCAAGTACAGACATATAAAGGGCCTCGTCAATCATTTCCATATTTTTAACTGGTAGTTTTGTGAGTTGAAGCTACATGTGATCATTGGTAATGATTTTTAAAGTTGATTTGGTTTATGTAAGATAAAGATTAAAGATCCACACACACACTTGATGTCTCACAGCTCAAAGTGGGGTCTACTGTGGCAACAATATAACTGTACCATCAGCATAACTGATCTCTGCTATTTACAGAGAGTTGAGTGATACTTGTAATAAATACTTGCACTCATCCCTCTGTGAATAGCAAGCGGCCATCAGGGCAATAACAATCAACCGTTATGCTGATGGTCCTTTTTCATGTGAACATCTAGTTTTGGTTGCTTAATCCAGGTGCTATTTGTAAGAGAGCATGCAGCAGGATTCAATCACCCTAACATGCATGTTTTTGGTCTGTGGGATTAAACCCACACATACACGGAGAGAACATGCAAACTCCATCCAGACAGGTCCCGGCCCGGGATTTTAACCAGCAACCTGTTTGCTGAGAGACAACAGCGCTACCAACTGAGCCAAAATTTAAAAAAAAAAGTGATAAGATTTTAAATTTGTGTTAATAGGTAAAACAATTAGTGTTTGTTGGTGTATTGAATCATGGGTAATGTAGTCCAAACATTTAATATTTTAAACCTAAATATTTAAAGTTTTGATAACACTCGACCTTTGAAACTATCTTGAGTAGATTGTTTGGAGATGATTTCTTGAAGACCATTCATCTCGCATCTGACTTCCAGTTCTGGTTTTTAAGTCCATGTTGGGACAATCCTGATGAACGAGTGGACGTGTGGCTCTTAATTGTATGAATGTTTATGAAGCATTCACATAATTGTGATTTTTCTTCTGTACAGTTTTCAGCATCTTTCTCATTCCACAATTTTAGTTCTATTTCAACAAATTTTATATCAAAACGTTCAGCTAGTCCAGGAGAAGACTTTTGGTGTTTGTGCAGCTTTAGCTTTTTGAAATATTTAGCCTTTTCTGTTCTGCAACTTTTTTTCCCTCATAGAAAATTAAAGTTAATTTTACATCTTTAGATCTGTTAACAATGTTTTACTGCTGCTTTCACGTTTTGTTCTGCTTCAGCTTCTTTCAGCTTCCTTGTTCAAATTTAAACTTTTTTTTTTTTCAGCTGTTTTGCGCTCTTTGCAAATTATTTCTAACTACCGGTACTGTACATTCTTGTGCTTCTGACTTTTTTCTGCCAATTCCAGCTTGTTATGCCCCTTTCAGCTTATTCATGCACGTTTCTGCTATTTCAGCTACTATTTAGCTGTTGGGTTTTTTTGTGTGCCAATTTTAGCGTTTTCCACTAATTGTACTTTTTTTGCACTCATTTAAATTTTATTCAGCTAATTCAGCAAAATTTTGCTCAGTCCAATTCATTCTGGTAATTTAAGTTTCTTTCAGTAGTTTTTTTTTTCTTTTTTTTCTCAGTTTCAGCATTTTTTTAATTTTTGATAACTTGCACTTCATGCCCATTTTTGCTTCTTTCAACCTAATTGGGCAAATGTTTGTTCTGCGTTATGCTAATTGAAATTTATTCTACCTTTTCAGCTAATATGTTAGAACTTTTAGCTCATTTCAGCTGTTTTCTGATCAATTAAATTTTTTTTCTAGTACCGGTAATTTCTGCTGCTTTCAGCCCATTTAACTTTATACTAATTTCAGGTTACGCTCCTTTCAGCTTATTTATGGTAAAGTATTTTTAGCTTCTATTTAGCTGATTTATGCTAATTTTTCTAATTCCACTTTTTTGCATTCCTTAAAACGGTTTTCAGCCTATTTCGATAAAAATGTGCTCTCTAATTCTGGTAATTTAAGTATTAGTTTCTGATTTATTTATTTTTAGCTACTTTTCAGCAGTTTCTTCTTTCAGATTCCTGCTATTTTTCAGATTTCAACTTGTGCTCATGTCTGCTTATTTAAGCTAATTGAGCAAACATGTTCTTTCTGCTTTCTTCTAATTTAGCTTGTTCTTCCACTTCAGCATGTTTTTTATAGCTAATTTCAGCTGTTTCTCAGCAAATTCTTGTGCAATAAACATTCACACTGCCATTTTTGCAGGAAATGCAATTTCTCTTATTTTAAGTAAGTTGAAAGATATTTTTTGTAGAATTATTCAAACAATAAAATTAAAAACCTGGATCTCCCAACCTATGATTAAGATCTAAAAATAAAAAAAAATTCAGATGTGAGCTGAATTAGGCCTGTCGCTATAAACGATAAATCAATTAATCACATGATAAATGAAAATTATCGACCTCGTTTTCATTTATCGGCTTTATCTTTTCGTGTCTCTCTTACTGAAGATGCTGGATTACAATGCTCAACTCCGGTGTTCTTCACCGCCTCCCTTTCTCTTTTCTCGTTAAAAATCCATTTTAACTATCCAAAATCATATTTCTGGATCGTTAAAAGCAGCTAAGCTGAGAAGCTAAGCTACGAGCTAAGCTAACAGGCCGACCTCGAGGGGAAAACCTCCGTCTTGTCAAAGCTCCAAAATTCACGGTTGAAACCTGTTTCTTATAAATTCTTTTTCACTGCAAAAAGAAGCTGAGAACTTCAACGTTTTTATTTTATTTATTATTATAAATTTTTTAAGCTTTGTGTGAAAAATGCTATGTTAAAGAGCTCAAACCACACCGAGCGTCCGCCATTTTGAGAACTAACGAGACAAAGCCCATATCACGTCAAGGGACCCCTTCCATTTCTTAGACTCATTACTCGTTGTCTCACTATCCATCCATCATTTACTGCCATCCAGTGGTCGAAAAAACATATTACATGCAAAACAAATTAAACATTCCTTCTTAAATTTGACAATTACTAATTATTGTCAAATTTCAAACTATATTATCGTTCATCGCAATAATTTCTGAGACAAAGAATTGTCCAGTAAAATTAGTTATGGTGACCGGCCCAGGCTAAGAACAGACGTTTGATTTTCTTGAGGTTCTCGTGTATTTTTGTCTAACAAAAGTCTCTCTTTCCTCAGACCTCGTCTACACCTTCACAGTTCAGTACAAGCTGGACACTCTTCCATCAGAGCAGCTTGTCCGAGCTTCCTTCATCCACCTGCACTCCTCTGCCGTGACGAGCACCGCTCCGACCGTGGAGCTGCCCCGCTGCCGGGCTCAGATCACCTCGCCGGGCACCAAGAGCCTGGTCACCATGGAGCCCCACGAGCAGTGGATGGAGACGGACGTCACGGCGCACGTCGGCGCTCACATCTTGCATGGAAGGGATCAGGAGGAAGAGGGAGGGCGCCTGACCCTCACCGCCCAGTACTGGTGCACGAAGCCTGGACTTGCCGGTGAGGACGGCAGTCCCTCGTGGTGGGGGAGAAGACGGTGGAGTAGTGAGTCTGACTTCGCTGCTCCCTCGCTGCTTCTGTATTTGGAGGAGGAGAGGGAGGTGAATGAGTGGATGGGGGACTTGCTTGGGGCTGAAGGGGGAAACGTCATGAAGCTGGTTGGCTGGTGGCACCCTTCGAACCATCGCTTCCGTCGTAGTTCCAACGAGGACTTGTCTAAAGACCCATTGTTGGACGCTCTGAAAAACGCCCCTACCTCCTCTTCGTCTTTCTCCACCTCCCCCTCGTCCTCCATCGTCTCCGATATCCCCGACTACAAGCGCAAGACCAGCGTGCCCAAGAACCGCTGCAAGCTCCACTCCTTCCGCCTGTCGTTCGACGAGCTCGGCTGGGGCCACTACTTCATCGCCCCTCCGGTCTACAACCCTCGATACTGCCAGGGCGACTGCCCGAGGGTGCTCCACTACGGTTACCACTCCCCCAACCACGCCATCATCCAGACGGTCATCAACGAGCTGGGCGTCGGCGACGTCCCCCCTCCGTCGTGCGTGCCCTACAAGTACATGCCCATGAGCGTGTTGGTGGTGCACAAGAAGAAGGTGGAGTACAGGGAGCTGGAGGACATGGTGGCCGAGTCCTGCACGTGTCGCTAAAGACTTGACCGGGGGCGGGGCTTGAATGACTCGAACATGCTTAGCACTGAGAAGACGCTGATCCATGCGGATTTAACGGGTCACATGTTTGACTTGCAGCTAAGCATGATGGGGGTTCAGGCCGGAAGGTGGAGTTTGTAGTGGTTTCAGATCTGTTTGCACTTTCAATCCAGTTTCTATGTATTTACTCTTTTGCATGTTTTAAATCTGATCCGTTCACATCAGGGCTGCAGTTGAACCAAAAAGGCCTGATTTGTGTACTTGAGGATCACTGGATAATGTATTGCCACTGTCTGAGGCCATTTACCTCTAACACGAAGGAAAGCTTTTAATGAACAATGGATGAAGGATGTGCAAGGTTGCATTGTCGCTGTTTACACATTGAACTTTTGCTGTTTGTATTTATCTGGGGGGGGGTCTCCTGATGCCAACTTGTGCTGTGTCTGAAACGATCGCTACGTTGGATGTGACGGTGTTTATATGCTGCTGCTGCGAAACGGTTTTTTATTAGAAGTGAAAAATGATTAATAAAATAAATAGCATGTTTTCTAAAGTCTTATCATTTGTGAGTTTTGTCACATTCCGGGAACGTTTGCGAAGTTCAAAGTCCGCATCAGGGGTGTGGCGGTGCAGATGTGCCACGAGCCGGTGCATGCATGCACTGAGGAGAAAGGGAAATGGGGGTTCTGTTTTCCATGTCCATCAGTCACTGCAAGGGGTGGGGGACACCCTGGACAGGTCTCCAGTCCATCACAGGGACACGATGAGACAACCATTCACTCACACCTAGGGACTATTTGGAGTTACCAATCAGCGGCTTAACACGCATGTTTTTGGTCTGTGGGAAGAAACCCACACATGCACAGAGGGCACGTAAGGGCACGTAAATTCACTTTTATCTACCCAAAAGGAAGTGGAAGATGTTTAAAGTATTCTACATTAGTGCTTTTCAAAGTATGGGGTGAGCCAGAGTTTGTCAGGTGGGGCACAGTGTGACACACCTTTACTATAATTTATAGCAAATAATTGTTTAGGTGCAGTTCTTGTTTTTTTGGAGAAACGAGCCCTGTTCCTCCTTTTTCCTTCCTCTGCGCATTCATGGAGCACAGAGGCAGCAAACTATTTCTGAAATGCAGCTGATTTGACCTTCAAAGTACATTTATTAAGCAAACGTTACATTGATACACACTTTAATATAATTTTGAGCAAAAAAAAATTTGTTAAGTGTTAATCTTGTTAAATTCTTGTTAAAGTCCTCCCGTGCACGCTCCCGCAGCCGCCATTTGGTGGCCCATTGGTTTTTGGCACAACACCGGCCCACATTTCCGGGTTGTCAGTGGTGAGGCATAATAGATGCGACGTATACGGTGAAACAACATATTTATGGATTTTTTTCCACTTTATTAGACAAATATGGACTGATGCGACTTATAGGGCGGTGCGACGTATACAGCGGAAAATACTAAAGAAATGTGGAGCAGTGTTTGGAACTCTGTCAGAAAAATTACTATTTGTAATCACTCCTCTGCAACTTAAATTACTGCATAGAGCTCACTTGGCTCCAAACTGGGTATTGTAGTGGACATGACGGGGTCCACTATGATGCGAGATTACACATTTGTCTTTTTGTTCCAGTGATGCTCTTTACTGACCTCTCAATAAACAGACGTTTAGTCTTTTTTTTAGTTTGAATCAAACAACATACTGTACAGTATTTACTCACAAAGACACTATTACTACTCTTTTAATTGTGTTCTAATACAAATGTATTCTGAGGTATCACCTGTGTTTATTTCATATGAGCAGTATATTAATATGTGAATGATCATTAATATGCTGGTATATTCTGCCTCTATTCAAAAGAACTATGTCAAAGTTGAATTATGTCAGAATGATCTTCCAGTCTTGGTTTAAATGGTTTGAGACAGTGAGTCAAGTCGTAGACGAAAGTTCTAGACACTGAGTGTCTCCTGTCCTCCCAAAACATTTCTCTCTGTTTATCTAGACAGACTTTCTGTTGACCTTGAAGTTTTCGCTTCACGTTTTCACTCTCCTCGCTTGGCCCACAACCAATCAGAAAACTGTGTTTCTAATCTCAACACTTTAGAAAAAGCGTTTTGTTTCCGGAACGCTTCAGAGTTTGAAGGAGTTTGAACGGACAGAGAACTATCATGTCCTTTCTCTCATGGCTAGATAAACTGAGTATTTAGTCAAAGACTGGTTCATCATAGCCTGGTTAAAACCAGACCCTTGTCCTTCACTTCGCTTTGTACTAGGGTCTGGGATTTCTCCCATAGACAACGATTCATATATCAAAATGTTCAGCTCGCTCAGGACAATCCAGCTATGACTTTTGGTAATGCTGCAACTTTCGCTTTTTGAAATATTAAGCCTTTTCGGCCATTTTTTTTCCATTGAAAATGAATGGGGCTAAAATGAAAAGGCCTTTTGGAGGATTTATCATATCCTAAATCTCACCAAATTTGGCAGACTCATCACTCAGACATGGGGGAGTAAAAAATGATCAACATCTCGCGTTTTCATATATGGTGAAGGGGCGTGGCCTGGCCTCAAAGTTAGGTATCTCGCCGTGAAAAACGAAACACTAATAGCACCTACACGAAAACCGTCTAATACATCAAACCTTCAGTGATTGACCCACAACCGGTCCCCTACAATACTGAATGGTCAAATCATGACATTAATTAAGCCACGCCCCCTCACAACAGGAAGTGTACAGTTATACATTGAACGTCCCGATCGGACACCTGTTACCTAATCAGCGGGACGGTCTGTCCAGTGACCGAAGACATGTTGCTGTAACAAGCTTTCCAACACTGACCGTTTTGGGTGGAGCATGTGGGCGTGGCGATGTGGCGAATCAGCCGTCACGCCGTCACAAACGAAACACTAATAGCACCTACACGAAAACAGTCTAATACATCAAACCTTCAGTGATTGACCCACATCCGGTCCCCTGCAATACTGAATGGTCAAATCATGACAATAATTAAGCCACGCCCCCTCACAACAGGAAGTGTACAGTTGTACATTGAACATCCCGATCGGACACCTGTTACCTAATCAGCGTGACGGTCTGTCCAGTGACCGAAGACATGTTGCTGTAACAAGCTTTCCACGACTGGTTGTTTTGGGTGGAGCATGTGGGCGTGGCGATGTGGCGAATCAGACGCAACGCCGTCACAATACGTTTGGCCTTTTGGGGGCTTTGTCATATCCCAAAACTCACAAAAATTGGCAGACTCATCAGGACTGGTGAACGATTACATATTTTGGGGGCGTGGCCAAAATTTCAAAAGAAACGGCTCAAGAGCGCCACCTAGAAAATTTCAAACTACCCTCCACATTGGCCTTAGTTTCACGTAGGATCATGAAATTTGGTACACTTGTCCAATTCACCAAGACGCACAGAAAACCCTCTGGCGTCAACGTTGTACGATAAATGGGAAGGCGGCCATTTTGGAATGTGGACCAAATCGGGTGCACGCATTGGGTGCCGAACGGGCACGGGAAAGGCACGAGAGCGTTTCAGGGTGGACCAGCTGGACTTCCCGCGGTCGCCACGAGAAGGGCGGAGCGGCGCTAAGGCATTCACACGTGCATTTTCGCAGGAAATGCGGTTTTTCTAGTGTTACAATTACATCTGTTACTATCCTGATTCCGTACGTTTTTTGGCACGCTACTCCTCCTACAGTTTTTGTGCTATTTCAACAATTCATATATCAAAATGTTCAGCTCATTCAGGACATGATGGCTATGACTTTTGGTATTGGTGCAACTTTAGCTTTTTGAAATATTCAGCCTTTTCGGCCATTTTTTTCCCATTGAAAATGAATGGAGCTCAAATGAACTCAATGAGCTCATTTTACACCCTTGATATCTTTGGAACTCATTACAATATTTCACTACTCCTTTCACATTTTGGACCAACTCAGCTTCCTTCAGCTTCCTTGTACAAATTTTTAAAAAAAATTCAGCTACTTTCAGCTAATTTCAGCTGTTTCTTCAACTGCTTTGCGCTCTTTTCAGCTTTATGCAGCTTACTTCAACATTTTTGTACTTCTTCTGACTTATTTCTGCTAATTTCAGATCATTATGCTCCTTTCAGATAATTTTTGAAAGATTAAGATATTTTTGCTATTTTAGCTAGTATTTAGCTGTTTATGCAAATTTCACCTTTTTCAGCTATTTCAAACAATTTTTTTTAATCAATCCAACTTTTTTCAGCCTAATTCAGCAAAACCATGTTCTACCAACTTCCTTCTGGTAATTTAAGATGTTTTCTGCTTGTTTTAGCTGTTGTTCAGCTGTTTTTGACCAATTTCAGCTGATGGCTGCCAACGCTCTTTTCAAATTGCTTTAACTCGGCCATCTTTTTACATAGAGAGCCGAAATTTGGTGAGGTTGTAGCCATAAACATTCTCTATCATGCTTTAGGTGAAGCGGCCATTTTGATTGAACATGCAAGTTGGGTGAAGCGGCCATTTTGGCATTCACACATGCATTTATTATAGTTACTATCTTCCGTCCGTACGTTTTTTGGCACGCTTCTCCTACTAGAGTATTTGTGCCATTTCAACAATTCATATATCAAAATGTCCAGCTCGTTCAGGACAATCCGGCTATGACTTTTGGTAATGCTGCAACTTTAGCTTTTTGAATTATTTAGCCTTTTCGGCCATTTTTTTCCCATTGAAAATGAATGGAGCTAAAATGAAATGGCATGTTGGGGGCTTTATCATATCCTAAATCTCACCAAATTTGGCAGACTCATCACTCAGACATGGGGGAGTAAAAAATGATCAAAACCTCACGTTTTCATATATGCTGAAGGGGCGTGGCCTGGCCTCAAAATTAGGCATCTCGCCATGAAAAACGAAACACTAATAGCACCTACACGAAAACCGTCTAATACATCAAACCTTCAGTGATTGACCCACAACCGGTCCCTTACAATACTGAATGGTCAAATCATGACATTAATTAAGCCACGCCCCCTCACAACAGGAAGTGTACAGTTATACATTGAACGTCCCGATCGGACACCTGTTACCTAATCAGCGGGACGGTCTGTCCAGTGACCGAAGACATGTTGCTGTAACAAGCTTTCCAACACTGACCGTTTTGGGTGGAGCATGTGGGCGTGGCGATGTGGCGAATCAGCCGTCACGCCGTCACAAACGAAACACTAATAGCACCTACACGAAAACAGTCTAATACATCAAACCTTCAGTGATTGACCCACATCCGGTCCCCTGCAATACTGAATGGTCAAATCATGACAATAATTAAGCCACGCCCCCTCACAACAGGAAGTGTACAGTTGTACATTGAACATCCCGATCGGACACCTGTTACCTAATCAGCGTGACGGTCTGTCCAGTGACCGAAGACATGTTGCTGTAACAAGCTTTCCACGACTGGTTGTTTTGGGTGGAGCATGTGGGCGTGGCGATGTGGCGAATCAGACGTAACGCCGTCACAATACGTTTGGCCTTTTGGGAGCTTTATCATATCCCAAAACTCACCAAATTTGGCAGACTCGTCAGGACTGGTGAAAAATTACATATTTTGGGGGCGTGGCCAAAATTGCAACAGAAAGGGCTCAAGAGCGCCACCTAGAATATTTCAAATTACCCTCCGCATTGGCCTTAGTTTCACGTAGGATCATGAAATTTGGTACACTTGTCCAATTCACCAAGACGCACAGAAAACCCTCTGGCGTCAACGTTGTACGATAAATGGGAAGGCGGCCATTTTGGAATGTGGACCAAATTGAGTGCACGCACTGGGTGCCGAACGGGTACGGGAAAGGCACGAGAGCGTTTCGGGGTGGACCAGCTCGACTTCCCGCGGTCGCCGCGAGAAGGGCGGAGCGGCGCTAAGGCATTCACACGTGCATTTTCGCAGGAAATGCGGTTTTTCTAGTGTTACAATTACATCTGTTACTATCCTGATTCCGTACGTTTTTTGGCACGCTACTCCTCCTACAGTTTTTGTGCTATTTCAACAATTCATATATCAAAATGTTCAGCTCATTTAGGACATGATGGCTATGACTTTTGGTATTGGTGCAACTTTAGCTTTTTGAAATATGTAGCCTTTTCGGCCATTTTTTTCCCATTGAAAATGAATGGAGCTCAAATGAACTCAATGAGCTCATTTTACATCCTTGATATCTTTGGAACTCATTACAATATTTCACTACTCCTTTCACATTTTGGACCAACTCAGCTTCCTTCAGCTACCTTGTACATTTTTTAAAAATATTTCGGCTACTTTCAGCTAATTTTAGCTGCGATCTTTTCAGCTTAATGGAGCTTACTTCAACATTTTTGTACGTCTACTGACTTATTTATGCTAATTTCAGATCATTATGCTCCTTTCAGCTAATTTTTTAAAAAGATATTTTTGCTATTTTAGCTACTATTTAGCTGTTTATGCAAATTTCAGCTTTTTCAGCTATTTCAACATTTTTTTTTAATCAATCCAACTTTTTTCAGCCTAATTCAGCAAAACCATGTTCTACCAACTTCCTTCTGGTAATTTAAGATATTTTCTGCTTGTTTTAGCTGTTGTTCAGCTGTTTTTTGACCAATTTCAGCTGATGGCTGCCAATGTTACTTTCAAATGGCTTTAACTCAGCCATCTTTATTGATAGAGAGCTGAAATTTGGTGAGGTTGTAGCTATGGACCATCTCTAACATACATTAGGTGAAGCAGCCATTTTGATTGAACATGCAAATTAGGTGAGGCCGCCATTTTGGTTCAATATACAAGGCAGTTACTTGCCTTGCAAAGTAAGTCAATGCATGTATTGTTGCCATTTTGGTTCTACAATTAAAGTAGGTGAGGTAGCCATTTTGATTTAACAATTATATTAGGTGAAGCGGCCATTTTGGCATTCACACATGCATTTTCTCAGGAAATGCAATCTAGTTGTGTGAATGCCACATAGGCATTCACACTATAGTGATTGTGTTTATATTTATTATTGTGTGAATGCCAACAAGGCATTCACACTATAGAGATTGTGTTTATATTTAATATTATTCCAGTTACTATCTTCCATCCGTACGTTTTTTGGCACGCTACTCCTCCTACAGTTTTTGTGCCAATTCAACAAATCATATATCAAAATGTTCAGCTCGCTCAGGACAATCCAGCTATGACTTTTGGTAATGCTGCAACTTTAGCTTTTTGAGATATTCAGCCTTTTCGGCCATCTTTTTCCCATTGAAAATGAATGGAGCTAAAATGAAATGGCCGTTTGGGGGCTTTATTATATCCTAAATCTCACCAAATTTGGCAGACTCATCACTCAGACATGCAGGAGTAACAAATGATCAAAACCTCATGTTTTCATATATGATGAAGGGGCGTGGCCTGGCCTCAAAGTTAGGTATCTCGCCATGAAAAACGAAACACTAATAGCACCTACACGAAAACTGTCTAATACATCAAACCTTCAGTGATTGACCCACAACCAGTCCCCTGCAATACTGAATGGTCAAATCATGACATTAATTAAGCCACGCCCCCTCACAACAGGAAGTGTACAGTTGTACATTGAACGTCCCGATCGGACACCTGTTACCTAATCAGCGTGACGGTCTGTCCAGTGACCAAAGACATGTTGCTGTAACAAGCTTTCCAACACTGACCGTTTTGGGTGGAGCATGTGGGCGTGGCAATATGGCGAATCAGACGTAACGCCATCACAAACGAAACACTAATAGCACCTACACGAAAACTGTCTAATACATCAAACCTTCAGTGATATACCCACATCCGGTCCCCTGCAATACTGACTGGTCAAATCATGACAATAATTAAGCCACGCCCCCTCACAACAGGAAGTGTACAGTTGTACATTGAACATCCCGATCGGACACCTGTTACCTAATCAGCGTGACGGTCTGTCCAGTGACCGAAGACATGTTGCTGTAACAAGCTTTCCACGACTGGTTGTTTTGGGTGGAGCATGTGGGCGTGGCGATGTGGCGAATCAGACGTAACGCCGTCACAATACGTTTGGCCTTTTGGGAGCTTTATCATATCCCAAAACTCACCAAATTTGGCAGACTCGTCAGGACTGGTGAAAAATTACATATTTTGGGGGCGTGGCCAAAATTGCAACAGATTAGCCTTGTCGGCCATTTTTTTCCCATTGAAAATGAATGGAGCTAAAATGAAATGGTCTTTTGGGGGCTTTATCATACCCTAAAACTCACCAAATTTGGCAGACTCATCATTCAGACATGCAGGAGTAACAAATGATCAAAACCTCGCATTTTCATATATGCTGAAGGGGCGTGGCCTGGCCTCAAAGTTAGGCATCTCGCCATGAAAAACGAAACACTAATAGCACCTACACGAAAACCGTCTAATACATCAAACCTTCAGTGATTGACCCACAACCACTCCCCTGCAATACTGAATGGTCAAATCATGACATTAATTAAGCCACGCCCCCTCACAACAGGAAGTGTACAGTTATACATTGAACGTCCCGATCGGACACCTGTTACCTAATCAGCGGGACGGTCTGTCCAGTGACCGAAGACATGTTGCTGTAACAAGCTTTCCAACACTGACCGTTTTGGGTGGAGCATGTGGGCGTGGCGATGTGGCGAATCAGCCGTCACGCCGTCACAAACGAAACACTAATAGCACCTACACGAAAACAGTCTAATACATCAAACCTTCAGTGATTGACCCACATCCGGTCCCCTGCAATACTGAATGGTCAAATCATGACAATAATTAAGCCACGCCCCCTCACAACAGGAAGTGTACAGTTGTACATTGAACATCCCGATCGGACACCTGTTACCTAATCAGCGTGACGGTCTGTCCAGTGACCGAAGACATGTTGCTGTAACAAGCTTTCCACGACTGGTTGTTTTGGGTGGAGCATGTGGGCGTGGCGATGTGGCGAATCAGACGTAACGCCGTCACAATACGTTTGGCCTTTTGGGAGCTTTATCATATCCCAAAACTCACCAAATTTGGCAGACTCGTCAGGACTGGTGAAAAATTACATATTTTGGGGGCGTGGCCAAAATTGCAACAGAAAGGGCTCAAGAGCGCCACCTAGAATATTTCAAACTACCCTCCGCATTGGCCTTAGTTTCACGTAGGATCATGAAATTTGGTACACTTGTCCAATTCACCAAGACGCACAGAAAACCCTCTGGCGTCAACGTTGTACGATAAATGGGAAGGCGGCCATTTTGGAATGTGGACCAAATTGAGTGCACGCACTAGGGTGCCGAACGGGTACGGGAAAGGCACGAGAGTGTTTCGGGGTGGACCAGCTCGACTTCCCGCGGTCGCCGCGAGAAGGGCGGAGCGGCGCTAAGGCATTCACACGTGCATTTTCGTAGGAAATGCGGTTTTTCTAGTTATTATTATAGTTACTATCCTGATTCCGTACGTTTTTTGGCACGCTACTCCTCCTACAGTTTTTGTGCTATTGCAACAATTCATATATCAAAATGTTCAGCTCATTTAGGACATGGGTGCTATGACTTTTGGTATTGGTGCAACTTTAGCTTTTTGAAATATTCAGCCTTTTCGGCCATTTTTTTCCCATTGAAAATGAATGGAGCTCATTTTAAATCCTTGATATCTTTGAAACTCATTACAATATTTCACTACTCCTTTCACATTTTGGACTAGCTCAGCTTCCTTCAGCTTCCTTGTACAAATTTTTTAAAAAATTCAGCTACTTTCAGCTAATTTCAGCTGTTTCTTCAACTGCTTTGTGCTCTTTTCAGCTTTATGCAGCTTACTTCAACATTTTTGTACTTCTACTGACTTATTTCTGCTAATTTCAGATCATTATGCTCCTTTCAGATAATTTTTCAAAGATTAAGATATTTTAGCTATTTTAGCTACTATTTAGCTGTTTTATGCAAATTTAAGCTTTTTCAGCTATTTCAACAATTTTTTTTAATCAATCCAACTTTTTTCAGCCTAATTCAGCAAAATCATGCTCTACCAACTTCCTTCTGGTAATTTAAGATAATTTCTGCTTGTTTTAGCTGTTGTTCAGCTGTTTTTGAGCAATTTCAGCTTTTTTAGATAATTTCAACTTTATTTTGCTTATTTCTACTTATTTCAGATTTTTTTCAATTTCAGATTGTTTCACATACTTCATATTATGCTGCTTTGTGCTTATTTCTGCTAGTTTCAGCTTCTTCTGCTATTTTAGCTACTATTAAGCTGTTTTTATGCTAATTTAGATTGTTTTAACAAATTCCACATTATTTGAACTCATTTCAACTTTTTCCAGCCTAATTCTGCATAAATGTACTCTCTCTACTAATTTCTAAGACATTTAAGCTTCTTTCTGCTATTTCAGATAATATTCAGCTGTTTTTGCTATCTTAAGCTTTTTTCAGATAATTTCAACTTTATTTTGCTTATTT
>JBBPBX010031876.1:0-17348 GCA_038048925.1 Garcialebias charrua | reverse complement strand
AAAGATTTCTGGGGCTGACGTGATACCAAAAGGTAACCGCTTATAACAGAATCTACCACTGGGGGTTATAAATGTTGTCAGTTTTCTGCTCTCTGCATCCAGAGGGATCTGCCAGAAACCACATGACGCGTCTAAGGTTGAAAACACCTTAGCTCCTGCCAGCTTTGGGGCAATGTCCTCCAAAGTTGGTAAAATATAACGCTCTCTTTTCACTGCTTTGTTTAAGCGTTTTAGATCCACACAAATTCTTACTTGGCCGCTGTTTTTCTTTTCAACAGGAACCATTGGGGCGCACCAATCAGTAGGCTCAGTAACCTCTTCTATGACGCCCAAATCTAGCATTCTTTTCAGTTCTGCCTCAACCTTAGAAAGGAGAGGAAATGGGACGCGTCGTGGCGTTGTCAGGCTGTAGGGCTCTGCATCTGCTCTCAGTTCTATTTTTACCGGGTTGCATTTTAGCAGGCCTATTTCTCCAAAAACATCCTCTAAGAGGTCTGTATTAATATTATTAATTCTCCTGACTAAACCCATCTTCCTAGCTACACTACCTCCCAACAGGTTATGAGCATAGGGTCCCTTTATAACTGTGACCCAGAAACTGTATTTCTGTCCTTTAAACTGACTTGTGGCCATAAACCTGCCTACACAGTGGACTTCACCTCCAGGGCTGGTGACCAGTGGCATTTTAGCTTCTGTGACTAATCTTGGGCTATTTGGCAGTCTATTAAATGTAGTCAGCGACATCACTGTTATGTCTGCACCTGTGTCGATTTTAAATCTGACCGTACAGCCATTTATAGGTAATTCTACAAGCCACTCACTTTCTGAATCTGGCTGCTCTATTATAGCTGGCTTTACATTAGTTACTGCTCCAAGAAAAATCATGTCGTCACTCTCTACTGAATTGTTAGAAACTACTGTCACCTCTTTCAGCATTTTTGATTTGCAGACTATTTCAAAATGTCCCAATTTATTGCATTTATGGCACCTCTTGTTCTTTGCTGGACATGGCTGCGTTTTTCCATGTTGTCTATTACAGCGTGAACATGTGAAGGGGTCTTTGGGCTCACTGGGCTCCGGTTTTCGCCTCCATCTTGCGTCGTTGTCGCTCTTTGATGTTTTAAAATGGCGTCCCCCTTGACTCATAGCGTCGACCATGTGTTCGACACGCAAGCTAGCACTCTGCTGCTTTATTTGTTCACTTTGCCTTGCTATCTGAATAGCTCGTTCCAGCGTGAGGTTTGCCTCCAACTGCAGTTTTTCAGAAATACTGTGGTCCAGTATTCCAATCACAATTCTGTCTCGAATGTGTTCATCTTTTGTGCCTCCAAACTCACAGTTTTGAGCTAGTTCATATAAACTTCTGACAAATGCTTCGACTGGCTCTCCGGCTTTCTGCACTCTTTTATGAAAGCAAGCTCTGTCGTGAATAACATTTCTTCTTGGCACAAAATGGTCGCTGAATTTCGCCATTACCGTCGTGTAATCTAGCTCAGGATGTGTCTCCTCGATTTCTTCATATTCATCAGCCGCCACATTTACTCTCTCGTACACAAACGAGTCGTAAATAGCCTCTGCCTCTCTTCCCAGGGCATAAAGAAGCGTGTTAACTTGTACCTCTCCGCTCTCTCCGTCCAACTTTGATGCTATTCTGTAGCGATCAAAGCGACGCCGCCACATCGGCCATTCTGCCGGGCGCGAAAAGTCGAAGGATTCGGGTGGACCGAACTTTGCCATTTAACTCAGTAACTCACTCAGTAAGGCGTCCTGTCGGCCACTTCTGACACCATGTCATGAACGGCTGCTTCTGTGAAGAACGGGCGGTGGACTCACGAGGTAGCTTGGCGAACTCAGCTTTATTGAACTGTTAATAGCACGACATGTTAACGTCTCGTCAGGCTCAGTTCACAACTAAACACACACACTGCATCTTCACTAGCTGGGTAACAGCTGTATGACATCTTCACTAGCTGGATGACAGCATATGACACCTTCACTAGCTGGGTAACAGCTGTATGACATCTTCACTAGCTGGGTAACAGCTGTATGACACCTTCACTAGCTGGGTAACAGCTGTATGACATCTTCACTAGCTGGGTAACAGCTGTATGACATCTTCACTAGCTGGGTAACAGCTGTATGACATCTTCACTAGCTGGTTAACAGCTGTATGACATCTTCACTAGCTGGGTAACAGCTGTATGACATCTTCACTAGCTGGGTAACAGCTGTATGACATCTTCACTAGCTGGGTAACAGCTGTATGACATCTTCACTAGCTGGGTAACAGCTGTATGACATCTTCACTAGCTGGGTAACAGCTGTATGACATCTTCACTAGCTGGGTAACAGCTGTATGACATCTTCACTAGCTGGGTAACAGCTGTATGACATCTTCACTAGCTGGGTAACAGCTGTATGACATCTTCACTAGCTGGGTAACAGCTGTATGACATCTTCACTAGCTGGGTAACAGCTGTATGACATCTTCACTAGCTGGGTAACAGCTGTATGACATCTTCACTAGCTGGGTAACAGCTGTATGACATCTTCACTAGCTGGGTAACAGCTGTATGACATCTTCACTAGCTGGATGACAGCTGTATGACATCTTCACTAGCTGGGTAACAGCTGTATGACATCTTCACTAGCTGGGTAACAGCTGTATGACATCTTCACTAGCTGGGTAACAGCTGTATGACATCTTCACTAGCTGGTAACAGCTGTATGACATCTTCACTAGCTGGGTAACAGCTGTATGACATCTTCACTAGCTGGGTAACAGCTGTATGACATCTTCACTAGCTGGGTAACAGCTGTATGACATCTTCACTAGCTGGGTAACAGCTGTATGACATCTTCACTAGCTGGGTAACAGCTGTATGACATCTTCACTAGCTGGGTAACAGCTGTATGACATCTTCACTAGCTGGGTAACAGCTGTATGACATCTTCACTAGCTGGGTAACAGCTGTATGACATCTTCACTAGCTGGGTAACAGCTGTATGACATCTTCACTAGCTGGGTAACAGCTGTATGACATCTTCACTAGCTGGGTAACAGCTGTATGACATCTTCACTAGCTGGGTAACAGCTGTATGACATCTTCACTAGCTGGGTAACAGCTGTATGACATCTTCACTAGCTGGGTAACAGCTGTATGACATCTTCACTAGCTGGGTAACAGCTGTATGACATCTTCACTAGCTGGGTAACAGCTGTATGACATCTTCACTAGCTGGGTAACAGCTGTATGACATCTTCACTAGCTGGGTAACAGCTGTATGACATCTTCACTAGCTGGGTAACAGCTGTATGACATCTTCACTAGCTGGGTAACAGCTGTATGACATCTTCACTAGCTGGGTAACAGCTGTATGACATCTTCACTAGCTGGGTAACAGCTGTATGACATCTTCACTAGCTGGGTAACAGCTGTATGACATCTTCACTAGCTGGGTAACAGCTGTATGACATCTTCACTAGCTGGATGACAGCTGTATGACATCTTCACTAGCTGGGTAACAGCTGTATGACATCTTCACTAGCTGGGTAACAGCTGTATGACATCTTCACTAGCTGGGTAACAGCTGTATGACATCTTCACTAGCTGGGTAACAGCTGTATGACATCTTCACTAGCTGGGTAACAGCTGTATGACATCTTCACTAGCTGGGTAACAGCTGTATGACATCTTCACTAGCTGGGTAACAGCTGTATGACATCTTCACTAGCTGGGTAACAGCTGTATGACATCTTCACTAGCTGGGTAACAGCTGTATGACATCTTCACTAGCTGGGTAACAGCTGTATGACATCTTCACTAGCTGGGTAACAGCTGTATGACATCTTCACTAGCTGGGTAACAGCTGTATGACATCTTCACTAGCTGGGTAACAGCTGTATGACATCTTCACTAGCTGGGTAACAGCTGTATGACATCTTCACTAGCTGGGTAACAGCTGTATGACATCTTCACTAGCTGGGTAACAGCTGTATGACATCTTCACTAGCTGGGTAACAGCTGTATGACATCTTCACTAGCTGGATAACAGCTGTATGACATCTTCACTAGCTGGGTAACAGCTGTATGACATCTTCACTAGCTGGGTAACAGCTGTATGACATCTTCACTAGCTGGATAACAGCTGTATGACATCTTCACTAGCTGGGTAACAGCTGTATGACATCTTCACTAGCTGGATAACAGCTGTATGACATCTTCACTAGCTGGGTAACAGCTGTATGACATCTTCACTAGCTGGGTAACAGCTGTATGACATCTTCACTAGCTGGGTAACAGCTGTATGACATCTTCACTAGCTGGGTAACAGCTGTATGACATCTTCACTAGCTGGATGACAGCATATGACACCTTCACTAGCTGGGTAACAGCTGTATGACATCTTCACTAGCTGGGTAACAGCTGTATGACATCTTCACTAGCTGGGTAACAGCTGTATGACATCTTCACTAGCTGGGTAACAGCTGTATGACATCTTCACTAGCTGGATGACAGCTGTATGACATCTTCACTAGCTGGGTAACAGCTGTATGACATCTTCACTAGCTGGGTAACAGCTGTATGACATCTTCACTAGCTGGATAACAGCTGTATGACATCTTCACTAGCTGGATGACAGCTGTATGACATCTTCACTAGCTGGGTAACAGCTGTATGACATCTTCACTAGCTGGGTAACAGCTGTATGACATCTTCACTAGCTGGGTAACAGCTGTATGACATCTTCACTAGCTGGGTAACAGCTGTATGACATCTTCACTAGCTGGATGACAGCTGTATGACATCTTCACTAGCTGGGTAACAGCTGTATGACATCTTCACTAGCTGGGTAACAGCTGTATGACATCTTCACTAGCTGGGTAACAGCTGTATGACATCTTCACTAGCTGGGTAACAGCTGTATGACATCTTCACTAGCTGGGTAACAGCTGTATGACATCTTCACTAGCTGGGTAACAGCTGTATGACATCTTCACTAGCTGGGTAACAGCTGTATGACATCTTCACTAGCTGGGTAACAGCTGTATGACATCTTCACTAGCTGGGTAACAGCTGTATGACATCTTCACTAGCTGGGTAACAGCTGTATGACATCTTCACTAGCTGGATGACAGCTGTATGACATCTTCACTAGCTGGGTAACAGCTGTATGACATCTTCACTAGCTGGGTAACAGCTGTATGACATCTTCACTAGCTGGTGACAGCTGTATGACATCTTCACTAGCTGGGTAACAGCTGTATGACATCTTCACTAGCTGGGTAACAGCTGTATGACATCTTCACTAGCTGGATAACAGCTGTATGACATCTTCACTAGCTGGGTAACAGCTGTATGACATCTTCACTAGCTGGGTAACAGCTGTATGACATCTTCACTAGCTGGATGACAGCTGTATGACATCTTCACTAGCTGGGTAACAGCTGTATGACATCTTCACTAGCTGGGTAACAGCTGTATGACATCTTCACTAGCTGGGTAACAGCTGTATGACATCTTCACTAGCTGGGTAACAGCTGTATGACATCTTCACTAGCTGGGTAACAGCTGTATGACATCTTCACTAGCTGGGTAACAGCTGTATGACATCTTCACTAGCTGGGTAACAGCTGTATGACATCTTCACTAGCTGGGTAACAGCTGTATGACATCTTCACTAGCTGGGTAACAGCTGTATGACATCTTCACTAGCTGGGTAACAGCTGTATGACATCTTCACTAGCTGGGTAACAGCTGTATGACATCTTCACTAGCTGGGTAACAGCTGTATGACATCTTCACTAGCTGGATGACAGCTGTATGACATCTTCACTAGCTGGGTAACAGCTGTATGACATCTTCACTAGCTGGGTAACAGCTGTATGACATCTTCACTAGCTGGGTAACAGCTGTATGACATCTTCACTAGCTGGGTAACAGCTGTATGACATCTTCACTAGCTGGGTAACAGCTGTATGACACCTTCACTAGCTGGGTAACAGCTGTATGACATCTTCACTAGCTGGGTAACAGCTGTATGACATCTTCACTAGCTGGATGACAGCTGTATGACATCTTCACTAGCTGGGTAACAGCTGTATGACATCTTCACTAGCTGGGTAACAGCTGTATGACATCTTCACTAGCTGGATGACAGCTGTATGACATCTTCACTAGCTGGGTAACAGCTGTATGACATCTTCACTAGCTGGGTAACAGCTGTATGACATCTTCACTAGCTGGATGACAGCTGTATGACATCTTCACTAGCTGGGTAACAGCTGTATGACATCTTCACTAGCTGGGTAACAGCTGTATGACATCTTCACTAGCTGGGTGACAGCTGTATGACATCTTCACTAGCTGGGTAACAGCTGTATGACATCTTCACTAGCTGGGTAACAGCTGTATGACATCTTCACTAGCTGGATAACAGCTGTATGACATCTTCACTAGCTGGGTAACAGCTGTATGACATCTTCACTAGCTGGGTAACAGCTGTATGACATCTTCACTAGCTGGGTAACAGCTGTATGACATCTTCACTAGCTGGGTAACAGCTGTATGACATCTTCACTAGCTGGGTAACAGCTGTATGACATCTTCACTAGCTGGGTAACAGCTGTATGACATCTTCACTAGCTGGGTAACAGCTGTATGACATCTTCACTAGCTGGGTAACAGCTGTATGACATCTTCACTAGCTGGGTAACAGCTGTATGACATCTTCACTAGCTGGGTAACAGCTGTATGACATCTTCACTAGCTGGGTAACAGCTGTATGACATCTTCACTAGCTGGGTAACAGCTGTATGACATCTTCACTAGCTGGATGACAGCTGTATGACATCTTCACTAGCTGGGTAACAGCTGTATGACATCTTCACTAGCTGGGTAACAGCTGTATGACATCTTCACTAGCTGGGTAACAGCTGTATGACATCTTCACTAGCTGGGTAACAGCTGTATGACATCTTCACTAGCTGGGTAACAGCTGTATGACATCTTCACTAGCTGGGTAACAGCTGTATGACATCTTCACTAGCTGGGTAACAGCTGTATGACATCTTCACTAGCTGGGTAACAGCTGTATGACATCTTCACTAGCTGGGTAACAGCTGTATGACATCTTCACTAGCTGGGTAACAGCTGTATGACATCTTCACTAGCTGGGTAACAGCTGTATGACATCTTCACTAGCTGGGTAACAGCTGTATGACACCTTCACTAGCTGGGTAACAGCTGTATGACATCTTCACTAGCTGGGTAACAGCTGTATGACATCTTCACTAGCTGGGTAACAGCTGTATGACATCTTCACTAGCTGGGTAACAGCTGTATGACATCTTCACTAGCTGGGTAACAGCTGTATGACATCTTCACTAGCTGGGTAACAGCTGTATGACATCTTCACTAGCTGGGTAACAGCTGTATGACATCTTCACTAGCTGGGTAACAGCTGTATGACATCTTCACTAGCTGGGTAACAGCTGTATGACATCTTCACTAGCTGGGTAACAGCTGTATGACATCTTCACTAGCTGGGTAACAGCTGTATGACATCTTCACTAGCTGGGTAACAGCTGTATGACATCTTCACTAGCTGGGTAACAGCTGTATGACATCTTCACTAGCTGGGTAACAGCTGTATGACATCTTCACTAGCTGGGTAACAGCTGTATGACATCTTCACTAGCTGGGTAACAGCTGTATGACATCTTCACTAGCTGGGTAACAGCTGTATGACATCTTCACTAGCTGGGTAACAGCTGTATGACATCTTCACTAGCTGGGTAACAGCTGTATGACATCTTCACTAGCTGGATGACAGCTGTATGACATCTTCACTAGCTGGGTAACAGCTGTATGACATCTTCACTAGCTGGGTAACAGCTGTATGACATCTTCACTAGCTGGGTAACAGCTGTATGACATCTTCACTAGCTGGGTAACAGCTGTATGACATCTTCACTAGCTGGGTAACAGCTGTATGACATCTTCACTAGCTGGGTAACAGCTGTATGACATCTTCACTAGCTGGGTAACAGCTGTATGACATCTTCACTAGCTGGATGACAGCTGTATGACATCTTCACTAGCTGGGTAACAGCTGTATGACATCTTCACTAGCTGGGTAACAGCTGTATGACATCTTCACTAGCTGGGTAACAGCTGTATGACATCTTCACTAGCTGGGTAACAGCTGTATGACATCTTCACTAGCTGGGTAACAGCTGTATGACATCTTCACTAGCTGGATAACAGCTGTATGACATCTTCACTAGCTGGGTAACAGCTGTATGACATCTTCACTAGCTGGGTAACAGCTGTATGACATCTTCACTAGCTGGGTAACAGCTGTATGACATCTTCACTAGCTGGGTAACAGCTGTATGACATCTTCACTAGCTGGGTAACAGCTGTATGACATCTTCACTAGCTGGATAACAGCTGTATGACATCTTCACTAGCTGGGTAACAGCTGTATGACATCTTCACTAGCTGGATGACAGCTGTATGACATCTTCACTAGCTGGGTAACAGCTGTATGACATCTTCACTAGCTGGGTAACAGCTGTATGACATCTTCACTAGCTGGGTAACAGCTGTATGACATCTTCACTAGCTGGGTAACAGCTGTATGACATCTTCACTAGCTGGGTAACAGCTGTATGACATCTTCACTAGCTGGGTAACAGCTGTATGACATCTTCACTAGCTGGGTAACAGCTGTATGACATCTTCACTAGCTGGGTAACAGCTGTATGACATCTTCACTAGCTGGGTAACAGCTGTATGACATCTTCACTAGCTGGGTAACAGCTGTATGACATCTTCACTAGCTGGGTAACAGCTGTATGACATCTTCACTAGCTGGATGACAGCTGTATGACATCTTCACTAGCTGGGTAACAGCTGTATGACATCTTCACTAGCTGGGTAACAGCTGTATGACATCTTCACTAGCTGGGTAACAGCTGTATGACATCTTCACTAGCTGGGTAACAGCTGTATGACATCTTCACTAGCTGGATGACAGCTGTATGACATCTTCACTAGCTGGGTAACAGCTGTATGACATCTTCACTAGCTGGGTAACAGCTGTATGACATCTTCACTAGCTGGGTAACAGCTGTATGACATCTTCACTAGCTGGGTAACAGCTGTATGACATCTTCACTAGCTGGGTAACAGCTGTATGACATCTTCACTAGCTGGATAACAGCTGTATGACATCTTCACTAGCTGGGTAACAGCTGTATGACATCTTCACTAGCTGGGTAACAGCTGTATGACATCTTCACTAGCTGGGTAACAGCTGTATGACATCTTCACTAGCTGGATGACAGCTGTATGACATCTTCACTAGCTGGGTAACAGCTGTATGACATCTTCACTAGCTGGGTAACAGCTGTATGACATCTTCACTAGCTGGGTAACAGCTGTATGACATCTTCACTAGCTGGGTAACAGCTGTATGACATCTTCACTAGCTGGGTAACAGCTGTATGACATCTTCACTAGCTGGGTAACAGCTGTATGACATCTTCACTAGCTGGGTAACAGCTGTATGACATCTTCACTAGCTGGGTAACAGCTGTATGACATCTTCACTAGCTGGGTAACAGCTGTATGACATCTTCACTAGCTGGGTAACAGCTGTATGACATCTTCACTAGCTGGATGACAGCTGTATGACATCTTCACTAGCTGGATGACAGCTGTATGACATCTTCACTAGCTGGGTAACAGCTGTATGACATCTTCACTAGCTGGGTAACAGCTGTATGACATCTTCACTAGCTGGGTAACAGCTGTATGACATCTTCACTAGCTGGGTAACAGCTGTATGACATCTTCACTAGCTGGGTAACAGCTGTATGACATCTTCACTAGCTGGGTAACAGCTGTATGACATCTTCACTAGCTGGGTAACAGCTGTATGACATCTTCACTAGCTGGGTAACAGCTGTATGACATCTTCACTAGCTGGGTAACAGCTGTATGACATCTTCACTAGCTGGGTAACAGCTGTATGACATCTTCACTAGCTGGATGACAGCTGTATGACATCTTCACTAGCTGGGTAACAGCTGTATGACATCTTCACTAGCTGGGTAACAGCTGTATGACATCTTCACTAGCTGGGTAACAGCTGTATGACATCTTCACTAGCTGGGTAACAGCTGTATGACATCTTCACTAGCTGGGTAACAGCTGTATGACATCTTCACTAGCTGGGTAACAGCTGTATGACATCTTCACTAGCTGGGTAACAGCTGTATGACATCTTCACTAGCTGGGTAACAGCTGTATGACATCTTCACTAGCTGGGTAACAGCTGTATGACATCTTCACTAGCTGGGTAACAGCTGTATGACATCTTCACTAGCTGGGTAACAGCTGTATGACATCTTCACTAGCTGGGTAACAGCTGTATGACATCTTCACTAGCTGGGTAACAGCTGTATGACATCTTCACTAGCTGGGTAACAGCTGTATGACATCTTCACTAGCTGGGTAACAGCTGTATGACATCTTCACTAGCTGGGTAACAGCTGTATGACATCTTCACTAGCTGGGTAACAGCTGTATGACATCTTCACTAGCTGGGTAACAGCTGTATGACATCTTCACTAGCTGGGTAACAGCTGTATGACATCTTCACTAGCTGGGTAACAGCTGTATGACATCTTCACTAGCTGGGTAACAGCTGTATGACATCTTCACTAGCTGGGTAACAGCTGTATGACATCTTCACTAGCTGGGTAACAGCTGTATGACATCTTCACTAGCTGGGTAACAGCTGTATGACATCTTCACTAGCTGGGTAACAGCTGTATGACATCTTCACTAGCTGGGTAACAGCTGTATGACATCTTCACTAGCTGGGTAACAGCTGTATGACATCTTCACTAGCTGGGTAACAGCTGTATGACATCTTCACTAGCTGGGTAACAGCTGTATGACATCTTCACTAGCTGGGTAACAGCTGTATGACATCTTCACTAGCTGGGTAACAGCTGTATGACATCTTCACTAGCTGGGTAACAGCTGTATGACATCTTCACTAGCTGGGTAACAGCTGTATGACATCTTCACTAGCTGGGTAACAGCTGTATGACATCTTCACTAGCTGGGTAACAGCTGTATGACATCTTCACTAGCTGGGTAACAGCTGTATGACATCTTCACTAGCTGGGTAACAGCTGTATGACATCTTCACTAGCTGGGTAACAGCTGTATGACATCTTCACTAGCTGGGTAACAGCTGTATGACATCTTCACTAGCTGGGTAACAGCTGTATGACATCTTCACTAGCTGGGTAACAGCTGTATGACATCTTCACTAGCTGGGTAACAGCTGTATGACATCTTCACTAGCTGGGTAACAGCTGTATGACATCTTCACTAGCTGGGTAACAGCTGTATGACATCTTCACTAGCTGGATAACAGCTGTATGACATCTTCACTAGCTGGATGACAGCTGTATGACATCTTCACTAGCTGGGTAACAGCTGTATGACATCTTCACTAGCTGGGTAACAGCTGTATGACATCTTCACTAGCTGGGTAACAGCTGTATGACATCTTCACTAGCTGGGTAACAGCTGTATGACATCTTCACTAGCTGGGTAACAGCTGTATGACATCTTCACTAGCTGGGTAACAGCTGTATGACATCTTCACTAGCTGGGTAACAGCTGTATGACATCTTCACTAGCTGGGTAACAGCTGTATGACATCTTCACTAGCTGGGTAACAGCTGTATGACATCTTCACTAGCTGGGTAACAGCTGTATGACATCTTCACTAGCTGGGTAACAGCTGTATGACATCTTCACTAGCTGGATGACAGCTGTATGACATCTTCACTAGCTGGGTAACAGCTGTATGACATCTTCACTAGCTGGATGACAGCTGTATGACATCTTCACTAGCTGGGTAACAGCTGTATGACATCTTCACTAGCTGGGTAACAGCTGTATGACATCTTCACTAGCTGGGTAACAGCTGTATGACATCTTCACTAGCTGGATGACAGCTGTATGACATCTTCACTAGCTGGGTAACAGCTGTATGACATCTTCACTAGCTGGGTAACAGCTGTATGACATCTTCACTAGCTGGGTAACAGCTGTATGACATCTTCACTAGCTGGGTAACAGCTGTATGACATCTTCACTAGCTGGGTAACAGCTGTATGACATCTTCACTAGCTGGATGACAGCTGTATGACATCTTCACTAGCTGGGTAACAGCTGTATGACATCTTCACTAGCTGGGTAACAGCTGTATGACATCTTCACTAGCTGGGTAACAGCTGTATGACATCTTCACTAGCTGGGTAACAGCTGTATGACATCTTCACTAGCTGGGTAACAGCTGTATGACATCTTCACTAGCTGGGTAACAGCTGTATGACATCTTCACTAGCTGGGTAACAGCTGTATGACATCTTCACTAGCTGGGTAACAGCTGTATGACATCTTCACTAGCTGGGTAACAGCTGTATGACATCTTCACTAGCTGGATGACAGCTGTATGACATCTTCACTAGCTGGGTAACAGCTGTATGACATCTTCACTAGCTGGGTAACAGCTGTATGACATCTTCACTAGCTGGATGACAGCTGTATGACATCTTCACTAGCTGGGTAACAGCTGTATGACATCTTCACTAGCTGGGTAACAGCTGTATGACATCTTCACTAGCTGGGTAACAGCTGTATGACATCTTCACTAGCTGGGTAACAGCTGTATGACATCTTCACTAGCTGGGTAACAGCTGTATGACATCTTCACTAGCTGGGTAACAGCTGTATGACATCTTCACTAGCTGGATGACAGCTGTATGACATCTTCACTAGCTGGGTAACAGCTGTATGACATCTTCACTAGCTGGATAACAGCTGTATGACATCTTCACTAGCTGGGTAACAGCTGTATGACATCTTCACTAGCTGGGTAACAGCTGTATGACATCTTCACTAGCTGGGTGACAGCTGTATGACATCTTCACTAGCTGGGTGACAGCTGTATGACATCTTCACTAGCTGGGTAACAGCTGTATGACATCTTCACTAGCTGGGTAACAGCTGTATGACATCTTCACTAGCTGGGTAACAGCTGTATGACATCTTCACTAGCTGGGTAACAGCTGTATGACATCTTCACTAGCTGGGTGACAGCTGTATGACATCTTCACTAGCTGGACAGCTGTATGACATCTTCACTAGCTGGGTGACAGCTGTATGACATCTTCACTAGCTGGGTGACAGCTGTATGACATCTTCACTAGCTGGGTAACAGCTGTATGACATCTTCACTAGCTGGGTAACAGCTGTATGACATCTTCACTAGCTGGGTAACAGCTGTATGACATCTTCACTAGCTGGATGACAGCTGTATGACATCTTCACTAGCTGGGTAGCTGTATGACATCTTCACTAGCTGGGTGACAGCTGTATGACATCTTCACTAGCTGGGTAACAGCTGTATGACATCTTCACTAGCTGGAACAGCTGTATGACATCTTCACTAGCTGGGTAACAGCTGTATGACATCTTCACTAGCTGGATGCTGTATGACATCTTCACTAGCTGGGTAACAGCTGTATGACATCTTCACTAGCTGGGTGACAGCTGTATGACATCTTCACTAGCTGGGTGACAGCTGTATGACATCTTCACTAGCTGGATACAGCTGTATGACATCTTCACTAGCTGGGTAACAGCTGTATGACATCTTCACTAGCTGGATGACAGCTGTATGACATCTTCACTAGCTGGGTAACAGCTGTATGACATCTTCACTAGCTGGGTAACAGCTGTATGACATCTTCACTAGCTGGGTAACAGCTGTATGACATCTTCACTAGCTGGGTACAGCTGTATGACATCTTCACTAGCTGGGTAACAGCTGTATGACATCTTCACTAGCTGGGTGACAGCTGTATGACATCTTCACTAGCTGGGTAACAGCTGTATGACATCTTCACTAGCTGGGTAACAGCTGTATGACATCTTCACTAGCTGGATGACAGCTGTATGACATCTTCACTAGCTGGGTGACAGCTGTATGACATCTTCACTAGCTGGGTAACAGCTGTATGACATCTTCACTAGCTGGGTAACAGCTGTATGACATCTTCACTAGCTGGGTAACAGCTGTATGACATCTTCACTAGCTGGATGACAGCTGTATGACATCTTCACTAGCTGGGTAACAGCTGTATGACATCTTCACTAGCTGGGTAACAGCTGTATGACATCTTCACTAGCTGGGACAGCTGTATGACATCTTCACTAGCTGGGTAACAGCTGTATGACATCTTCACTAGCTGGATGACAGCTGTATGACATCTTCACTAGCTGGGTAACAGCTGTATGACATCTTCACTAGCTGGGTAACAGCTGTATGACATCTTCACTAGCTGGGTAACAGCTGTATGACATCTTCACTAGCTGGATGACAGCTGTATGACATCTTCACTAGCTGGGTAACAGCTGTATGACATCTTCACTAGCTGGGTTACAGCTGTATGACATCTTCACTAGCTGGGTAACAGCTGTATGACATCTTCACTAGCTGGGTAACAGCTGTATGACATCTTCACTAGCTGGGTAACAGCTGTATGACATCTTCACTAGCTGGGTAACAGCTGTATGACATCTTCACTAGCTGGGTAACAGCTGTATGAGGTTTCACATCAAAGGACTGTGATGTCATACTGTGATGTCATACTATGCTTTAATTAATATATAGGTTTCACATCAAAGGACTGTGATGTCATACTGCTTTTATGCTTGTTTTACGTTTTAATCAAATTCCAACATTTTTATGCATTTTTCAGCGTTTCTTTATTATTTGATCATCTTTGCAGATTAGTCTTTTCAAATTTTAGCTACCGATGCATTTCAAGTAAGCAGCTTTTGGCAAAATCCTTCATCAATCAGCGTTCACACTACATTTTCACAGGAAATGCAATTTTTCTTGTTTATAATTTTAGTTTGATTTGCTTTTTGCTAAGATATTGATGATTTCATGTTAACTACAGTTTGCCAATTTGAATGTTCAGCTCAGGCTTTGGTCACTTTAGCTATCATTTTTGAGATTGCAAATTTTAGCTTTTAGCTACAGTTAGCAAATAAGTGTTAAGCCAGGGTGTAAACGATTTTAGCAACAGTTCTGTTAATTGTATTTTTTTTTCAGAGGTTTGTCTAACTTCAGCTTTGAGCTCTAGTGTTGGTATCTGCTCCCAAAGGCTTTTGGTCTGTTCAGAATAAGGCCACGCTCCAGCTGATGTTCAACCAGCCTTTAATTATTTATTTTCCATACAGGAAATCTTCTCCTATGTAAATGCACAATACAAACACAAGTGTTAGCTAAATTACATTTACAACCAAAATGAAACTTTAAAATAAAACAGAATATGTAAACATACCGTGTGCGCATTCTGACCAAACATTCAGGTGTTATTGACCATATTGTCCTTTGTTTCTCTTTAGTCTTGTTTTCTGACTAATGTCTGTGACTCCAGCAGCATTGTCCTTTGTTTCTCTTTAGTCTTGTTTTCTGACTAATGTCTGTGACTCCAGCAGCATTTAAGTCTTATTTGGTCATGCACGGTCTCCCCTCTGGGTGCAATACTCAAACTTACCACTAGATGTCAGTGATACAAAAGAGTTTAAATGATTTTCTCAGTTTTGCATATTAAATACGAACAAATAAAACCTTTTGTCCTGTGACAGCTACGATAATTTTAATGTTTGTAATGGTTTTATTTTCATTCAGAACTGCGTCGGCCAGGAATCGAACCCAGGTCAACTGCTTGGAAGGCAGCTGTGCTAACCACTACACCACCAACGCAATGATAAGATGTCTTGCTCAAGGACGCAACATGTGGTTATGGCGGGAGATGAACCTACACTTTTTCAGTCAGGTTCTGCATTTTGTCAATCGCTCTTAGTCTGACCCCTTCTCTGGACTCGTGTTTGCCTTGGGGGACCCTAACGGAACCAAAAACCCAAGACTACGTAGCCCACAGGAACATGGGGTACTCAAACTCCCCCACCACGATAAGGTGGCGATTGATCGGAGGAGGTGTTTTTTTTTTATTATTATTTATTTATTTATTTATTTATTTATTTATTTATTTATTTATTTATTCATTTAGTTATTTATTTTTAATAGTTCATTTTTAAAGTGGTGAACCGGAGTGCCCGGAGAAATGCCACTGCTGGTGGGGAGAAGTCAGAAAACAGCTGTTGGATCCAGAATCTGAACTCAAAAGGTCTGTTTTCGATGGTGTTTTCTCCCTGAATCAGTCGTCTTGAGGCATGTGCGAAGAACAAGTAAACAGCCGAATGAACCAGTTCTTTTTCTTGTTTTTCGGCTTTTTCTCCTTCAGCACATTCATTTTTGCCTCAAGGTGCAGAAGTTGGTCGTCCATGTTTCTAAGTTGGTCGTTTAGAACAATGGACTCCACATCAGACTTGCTTTGTGGATCTGTTTCCACAGCCTCAGAAGACTCGCTGATCAGAAAACCCTGGTCAGTGCTGAGTTCCAGCTGGTCCTCATGGGGAACCTCTGGAACCTCACTGACAGAGTCTTCTTCTGGACTTGTCTGAGACTGAGCGTACTGAGTGGATGGGACGCTGTCTCTCTGCTGCAGTTCTTTGGTTGCAGCTTCAAGCTCTTGTTTTAATTGATCAATCATAATTTGTGATTGATCCAGTTTGAATCTTTGTTCAAACTCTTTGTCTTTCAGATCTTGAAGGTCACATTTAGCTTGTTCCAGCTCTGACTTTATCTGAAGGCTTGACTGTACGACGTCTTTAAGGTCAAAAACCTCTTTCATACAGTCTTCCTTTTCAACATGAACTCTGTGAAGCTCAGATTTTAGTTGTTCAATAGTGGCCAACGCTTCACTAAGCTGAAATTGAACGTTTTTCAGCTGTGATTCAGCTTCAGTGCTAGCCTCACGTTCTTTAGCTGTATGTGCAGCCAAATCCTGGTTCAGGCTAACAATTAGCTTCTTCGCAGCCTCTGAGCACAAGTCGGAGTTACCTTGTCTCTCTCGAGATTCAGTCAGCTCGTTCTCAGCTTTCTCCAACTTCTCTTGAAGCTCAGCATTTTGCGCTTCAAGCTGGACAATGTAATCGTCCGCACCCCGTTTCAACATGAGAACTTCTTCAAGTTCCTTGTGGAGTTCATAGGCAAGTTGCTGGTTTTCAAACGATTTCTTGCCAGGAGCTCGTTGGTGTCTTAACTTTTCAATTTCGTCCTGAGCCTCATAGAGTTTGTCTTTCAGATCCATGTTTTCATGGAACACAGCA
>JBBPBX010031875.1:17039-28383 GCA_038048925.1 Garcialebias charrua | reverse complement strand
AAACCATATTCTATCACAATTCCAGTCAGGATTCAGAAAACAGCACAGCACTGTCACTACAGTTCTCAAAGTATTAAATGACATCATACATGGCCTGGACTGCAAACAATTCTGTGTTGCCCTATTTATAGACCTGTCCAAGGCATTTGATACAGTTGATCACAGACTATTGACAAACATTCTGGAATACTCTGGTCTATCAAAACGTGCAGTCTCCTGGTTCACCAACTACCTAACTGACAGAACGCAGTCTGTTCATGTAGCCAGATCCTCCTCTACTTTCCTAGATGTTGTGAAAGGGGTGCCACAGGGTTCTCTGTCTTGGGTCCCATTCTTTTCTCCCTATATATCAACGATCTTTGCAGTGATCTGTCAAATGCCTCCCACCATTATTACGCAGATGACACCATCATCTATTGCTGTTCATCCTCCCTCAGCCAAGCTTTCACCTCTCTTCAGGACGCTTTTAATATTATCCAGTCACGTCTGCAAAAACTTAGACTGGTCCTAAATGCTGACAAAAGCAAGATCATGGTTCTATCCAACAGAAAGCAGCAACCAGAGAACCCACCTCAAATTGAAACCCAAGAGGGAAAACAAATAGAAATGGTCTCCACCTACAAATATCTAGGTTTCAACATTGACAATGAACTGTCATTTAAAACCCACATCTCCAAAATGGCCACTAAACTCAAACTGAAGCTAGGTTTTTACTTCAGAAACAAATCCTGCTTCTCATGCAAAGCCAGGAGAACATTAGTAGCTGCAACATTCATGCCGATATTAGATTATGCTGGTGAAGATTCTCAGTCGTCCAGGACATGATAAATCAAAAAGGCGTTCAATACAAGATCAACTGGACTTTATTTGTTGCAGAAAACTTTTCGACTCCCATCCGGGAGGCTTTCTCAATTCGGGATTGAATTGAATTGGGATTGAATTGAGAAAGCCTCCCGGATGGGAGTCTAAACGTTTTCTGTTACAAATAAAGTCCAGTTGATCTTGTATTGAACGCCTTTTTGAGATATTAGATTATGGTGACATGCTGTACATGAGTGCTGCATCAAAATACCTACAGTCCTTGGACTCCAGTTATCACGGTGCCCTTCGGTTCATTACTGACTCCAGTTATCGCACTCATCACTGTGAGCTTTACGTCAAATCTGGCTGGTCATCTCTCAGCACTCGCAGATACACTCACTGGATATCCTTCATCTACAAGACCCTCCTAAACCTAGTCCCGTCATACCTCACCTCCTTAATACAAACATCACACAGTCATTACTCCCTGCGCTCTAACGATTTAGTCCTCCTGTCAGTTCCTCCTGTCAGAACTGAACTAGGAAAAAGAGCGTTCAGCTTCGCCGTCCCCTCAGCCTGGAACAACTTACAGAAAGATCTGAAACTATCAACATTCATCTCTCCTAGATCCTTCATGTCAACCGTATTAGATAATGTCATCAAGAAACTTGACCATTGCAGATGTTTCTAAACATTACTTATCCAATGTACATGTTGTTGATTTTTTTAACTGTATCCACTCAACCGATGTCTGTCTGTTTTTTATATATATATAATGCCTATACTGTACAGTATAAGTCTTTCTTATCCTGATGGTTTTGTACAGTCAACATCTATTTATTCTAATTGTAGTTTTCTTTATTTTCTTTTTTGATAAATGCAAATGCTTATTGTCAATTACCATGCGACGTGTGCTGCTGACCACTTGACCAGGTCACCCTTGTAAAAGAGATCTCCATCTCAACGGGCTCTACCTGGTAAAATAAAGGTGATTGATTGATTTTGAAAGAATTATGCAGTAGAAACTAGGGTTGGGGGTGAGCTCAGCTGAACTTCCTGTGATTATAATAAAATATATGGGCTCCCAGATTATAATCTGCGAGCCTGTACAGGCAGATTGTACGTCCCTTTGGATGACTTCTGTCGATGGAGGATTCAAATTAAAACTTGTGTTTTATCAGAAGTTCTGTTCAGCCTCTGACCAGCCGGTCTGCAGTGTTGAACATCTGATTTCAGACACTTCACTGTTTCCTGTTCCTGTCCCTCAGGCTCTGAACGAGTCCCTGAAGCTGCTGAAGTCCCAGTCCCCTCAGACCGCCACCATGCTCTTCACCGTCGACCCCGAGGCCGGAAAGGTCACCTGCCTGTGCCAAGTCCCACAGGTGAGACCTCAGACACTAAACCGTCTCTGAAGCTTCTGATCCAGTCCTCGTCCCTTTAGAATGTCCTTCTAGTGATCCAGACATTCTGAAGGTCTTTGGTCTCTTGAGTTTAAAGACCGTGTAAAGTGAATTTCAACATTTTCTTCAATAAACATTATAAATGTCATAATTGTAATCTTGTAAATGAGTAAAAAGTCTCAAAATTGTAGCTCAATTAATTTTGGAGTTATAGAGCAAACTGTGTATGAACATTTTTCTGTTTCAGGATTTTTTAGGCGTGTTTTAAACGTGACCGCGTTTCGTCACGCGGTCCTCATTAGTATAGCCCCACCCCCTGCAGCTCCAGCCGTATAAATTCGCCTCGGTGGAGCCGTTCACTCGCGAATCGCAGATAGCATCAGATAGCAATAGCATAGATATTTTGTTCATTGTTAGCTAGCTAATCAATTATGCCTCGTTCGTGCATCTTCCCTGGATGTCGTAATGGTCAGGGCACCCATACAGATCATAATATGTTTTTATACCGCGTGGTTTTATACCGAGTATCTGTAATGCCTGGATGGGTGAATGGATAAAGCGCTTGCCTTCCGTCCCAAACCCCACGGGTTCAAATCCCGCATGGTACAACTCTTTTTTTTTTTTTTATTCATTCCAGATTAAAAACACACAAGAAAACTATTTACATGTACAAAAACAGCGTAACTCTTGGAAAAAGTAGCTGCTGTTACAGACAGAACTCAAATAAAAACAGAGCAGGTTTACTGGATCTCTGCTGCCTGCCTCTCCACCTCCACACAGTCAGCGCAGCTGCGCTGAAACCACGCCCACGCACTGACACGCCCCCAGCGTTCCAGGGCAAGGCAAAATCATGTTTTTTCATGATTTTTGAGACTTAATTTTATAAGGTAAACAATGTTTTTAATCAGTCAGATTTATATGGGTGATTAATAACACATATTTATGCCATGTGACAAACTAAAAACACACATTTAATTTCACTTTACACGGTCTTTAAGGATAATTCCTCACTTCAGATGCTAAATAAACATTCTACTGAAACGGACTGATGACAGGAAGTCTGGATCACTGGAAGGAAAAGCTGTGGAGCTGAAGGTCTTTAACGAGGGCTGATGTGAGAGCGCCACGTCCTCCACACATCCAGTTTCAACTCTTCTTCCTCTCTGCAGGAAGTGGCGAGCCGCGGCCTGAAGGCCAGCGAGTGGGTCCAGGAGCTGTGTCCCCTGCTGGACGGGAAAGGAGGCGGCAAGGACATGTCTGCGCAGGCCACGGGCAGGAACACGCTGTGCCTGCAGGAGGCGCTGCAGGTGGCCAACGAGTTTGCTCGGCTCAAACTGGGAGAAAACTGAGAGGAGGCGAGAAAAACAAATCGTCCTGAAGGTCCGACGAGCAGCAGGCAGCAGGAAATGAGCCCCTCGTATTTAATTTAGTCCCGAGTCACCTGACTTCCTGTCATCAGTCAGGGCGGAGCTTGAGTTTCATGCACTTTGACCTGAGAGGACAATAGATGCGTCCCTGCATGACCAGAGAAAAGGACGTTTGCTTCAGCCTCTCTGTAAAAAAACGCCTCCAGTTCATCCTCACAAACAAACATGGCCCCGCCTCCTGTGGCCCAGTTCACCCCCCACCCCCGAGGCACTTTAAGGCTCCAGCCTGATCCGTTTCCTGTGTGATGGACACCAGTTTGTAGCAGAGCTGAGACGGTGTAAAATGATGAGGAACGTGCGTCTCTTCCTGTTCTGACGTTGATTTTAAACAGATGTGATGGTCGTAGCTGCGAGACGTTAAACTCCATGAATAAACCTGATCAACGACACACTGTTTAATCTGACGTTTGTTCATCCACACGTGTCCACCGCTCGTCACGTTCATTCATCAGAACAGAGATTCATCGCTTCTTCATTCATTCACTCAGAGTCACGTTTACAGGTCCTTCGGAAAAAATTAGCATATTGTGATAAAGGTCATTATTTTCCATAATGTAATGATAAAAATGAAAGTTTCATATACCGGTATTTTAGATTCATTGCACACCAACTGAAATATTTCAGGTCTTTTATTGTTTTAATACTGATGATTTTGGCATACAGCTCATGAAAAACCAAAATTCCGGTCTCAAAAATTAGCATATTTCATCCGACCAATAAAAGAAAAGTGGTTTTAATACAAAAAAAGTCAACCTTCAAATAATTATGTTCAGTTATGCACTCAATACTTGGTCGGGAATCCTTTTGCAGAAATGACTGCTTCAATGCGGCGTGGCATGGAGGCAATCAGCCTGTGGCACTGCTGAGGTGTTATGGAGGCCCAGGATGCTTCGATAGCGGCCTTAAGCTCATCCAGAGTGTTGGGTCTTGCGTCTCTCAACTTTCTCTTCACAATATCCACAGATTCTCTATGGGGTTCAGGTCAGGAGAGTTGGCAGGCCAATTGAGCACAGTAATACCATGGTCAGTAAACCATTTACCAGTGGTTTTGGCACTGTGAGCAAAGCTTTTCAGCAGATGGAAGCATGAAGTGCTCCAAAATCTCCTGATAGCTAGCTGCATTGACCCTGCCCTTGATAAAACACAGTGGACCAACACCAGCAGCTGACATGGCACCCCAGACCATCACTGACTGTGGGTACTTGACACTGGACTTCTGGCATTTTGGCATTTCCTTCTCCCCAGTCTTCCTCCAGACTCTGGCACCTTGATTTCTGAATGACATGCAAACTTGTGCTGCTTCTCTGTAGCCCAGGTCAGGCACTTCTGTCGCTGTTTCTGGTTCAAAAGTGGCTTGACCTGGGGAATGCGGCACCTGTAGCCCATTTCCTGCACATGCCTGTGCACGGTGGCTCTGGATGTTTCTACTCCAGACTCAGTCTACTGCTTCCGCAGGTCCCCCAAGGCCTGGAATCGGCCCTTCTCACCTCTTCTCGTTGTGCAGCGTTTTCTGCCACACTTTCCCTTCCCACAGACTTCCCACTGAGGTGTCTTGATACAGCACTCTGGGAACAGCCTATTCATTCAGAAATTTCTTTCTGTGTCTTACCCTCTTGCTTGAGGGTGTCAATGATGGCCTTCTGGACAGCAGTCAGGTCGGCAGTCTTACCCATGATTGCGGTTTTGAGTAATGAACCAGGCTGGGAGTTTTTAAAAGCCTCAGGAATCTTTTGCAGGTGTTTAGAGTTAATTCGTTGATTCAGATGATTAGGTTAAAGGTGGGGTGACATCGTCGTCTTACAAATTTGCATAAAATGATAGAAGATATATATCTTGTATCATTCAACTATGTTCGTTTTTGCAAACAAAATGATAAATTAATGAAAATTCCTTTCAAATTAAGTTTAAAATTAAAAACCGTGTTTCTCTTGGAAAAATCAGACTACACACGAATGCAACATATGGGATGTTGCGAGAAGTCTTTAGAACGCACCATATAAATATTCATGGCGAACAAGAAATAAAACAACAAAATTATCAATCTAAGTCAAGATTTAATAATAATAATAATTAATTCAATTTATAACGCACTTTTCATTACTGAAAATCTCAAAGTGCTACACATATATTGAATGCTACACACATTCATAAACCGGTGGCGGCAGACTACCATGCAAGGTGCTTTCCAGTCCTACCGGGAGCAACTCAGGGTTAAGTGTCTTGCCCAAGGACACAACGACACATGGTGCGGGTCCCGGGAGTCGAACCGCCAACTTTCCGATCGGGAGACGACTGCCATTACCACTACACCACGGCCGCCCAGATTTGAGCGATTTGTCTTCAGTTTGGGAAGCAGAAAGTTAGATGAGTAGAAACAACAGGTTCTAATTTAGGTCTGCACCCATATGTATTTGACTCTTACCTGTTCAGGGAACAGGGAGCTCAGTCCGAGGGGGGGATTTATTTATTCCATTTTTGATGAGGGTCTTACATCTTTTGGGAAAGTGAAAAGGCTCACTTGTTCACTGATATTAGAACACCCAAATGCAACATAACCGGCATTTTTCAAGTTATACAAAAAAAAGGCGATCTGGATGAGAATGTATATGTGTTAATGGCAGACGCAGACTGACGGTCCTGCTCCCTACGTCACAAATGTTGCATTCGCTTGTAGTCGTATTTTTCAGAGAGAAACTCGGTTTTTAATTTTAAACTCAATTTGAAAGGAATTTTCATTAATTTAAAATTTTGTTTGCAAAAACATAGTTGAATGATGCAAGATATATATATCTTCTATCATTTTATGCAAATTTGTAAGATGTCACCCCGTTTAGAGAACCTTTTCATGATATGCTAATTTTTTGAGACATGAATTTCAGGTTTTCATGAGCTGTATGCCAAAATCATCAGTATTAAAATAAAAGACCTGAAATATTTCAGTTGGTGTGCAATGAATCTAAAATATGAAAGTTTCTTTTTTATCATTACATTATGGAAAATAATGACCTTTATCACAATATGCTAATTTTTTTAGAAGGACCTGTATCCATACACCCCCCTAACGTCCAGGTAAGTGTCCCTCAGCAGGCGTCTCCTGTTTGTCTCCATCAACAAGGCTGTGGCTGGTGTCAGGCTGCTCGTCCTTCTTACACTCAGTCCAGTTCAGTTAAATTGGTCGGTTTCCTGGTTCTGACCCGGCTTTAATCTGAGTCCACAAATTACCCGTCAGGTTGAGTTCAGGCCTTTCAAAAGCTAAACGTTAGCCTGATTTGTCCAATCAGAAACCAGTTCTGTGCTGAACTGGGGAGTTCGAAGGAAGTTTTCTTTTTTGGACCACAGCATGATGCTCTCACCTCCATGCCTGACAGTTGGTTGAGTGTTCTCAGACTCGCCTTGACTCGTCCAAATGTCCTTGTCTCAACCTTGTCTCGTCTGACCGTCAGACTTTTGGTTTTGGTCCAACTTGAAGTTTTTGGAGCTCCTTTCTGGTCCTGTCAGTCCGTGAACCGTCTCCACTGTGGACATGGACACTGGTGTTCCAGTTCAGGGTCTTGGTGGTTCCTGAACAGCTGAACCAGTTTCAGGTGGACGTTTGGATCTTCATGTTGTGGAACCAGAAGTGTTGCGATGAAAAATGATCTGAACTCGTCGGCAGCTGCAGGCGAGCTCATTTCTGAGCTGAAACTGATTTCTTCTCATTTAATGAACAAAACTGAAGGAAAGACGTGAAAATTTAAAAATCATCACAGGTGAACTCCAGCCGTGAAGATCCGTTTTGTTCTGAATGAGCTCAGGTTCTTCTGAAAACGCCCTGTTAATAAAAATAAAACACTTCAGGCCCAAAAGGAGTTTGATGAGCTTTAATTTGAACAGCGGCGTCAAACACAAAAGTTCTGCTCGAACCAGAACCAGACGTTAAAACTCACTACAGCTCTAATAAACTACCTGTCAGCGGTTACATCACTAAACGGCCCGGTTCTGACCCGACGTGGGGAGTTTCTCATGATTCAAAGTGTTTTTTTTCTCACTAATACTTTTATTATGAAAGAGCTGATTCTACTTCCTGTCAGAAAGGCTCAGTTTGGGCTGAACGTTCGGATCAAAACACGTTTTTGTTAAATGATTCTCTTCTGCATCTCCTGCAGAAACAAAGAATCTAAACTTGCCCGTCCAGATTTACTCATGAAAAACAAAACGTGAAGTCTTCCTCTTTTTATAACCAGCTCGGATTAAACCTCTTAATCTGGCACTTCCTGTTTGTTAAAGGCTCCTCCAGGCGACGTCGACACGCGGCCCTAAAGATGACTGAAGGAACCGACGCGTCGCTGAAAGAAATCTGATTAAATAAACTCAGCAGGGATCTGCACATCTTCAGGAGGTCCACGACCCGCTGGAGGACCCCGTCTGTGTTCTGGTCTAGAATAATCAGAACCCTTTGTTCTGGTTCTCACCGTCTGCATGAAGACTCTTGGCTCCACAACAAAACAATTAAAAGCTTTCAGTCCAAGCGGACATTTTTTTTTTTTTAAACATGTTTACAGAGAAATAAAACAAACTGACTCACGTCTCACAGATGACCTGAGGCGAGTCTTGATCCTGTCCTCAGTTCTACGTCCTCTGACCCGGACCTTCATGTGCAGAGGTTCTGGATCAGCAGTTCTACAGCAAGCATTTTCAAAGGAATGTGTTGACCTTTGACCTCTGATCAGCGGAGGACAGAACTGAAGCTGAGCTGGAAATGGATCCATCAGGTCCTGAAAGACGGAACCTTCAGGTTCTGGTCCTCTGATGGAAAAATATTCTTCAGACCTGAACCGGGTTCAGTTTTATGACAATCCTCAGGATGGACTGAAACCAAGAGGAAAACTGAAGGAACGTCAGAGACGATCCAGAACCACAGACCACATGAAGGTCTGGATCATAAGATGAACTGGATCCAGAACCAAAGACCACTTGAAGGTCTGGATCAGGGGTCTGCAACCTTTACGATCAAAAGAGCCATTTTTGTGCCTTCGTTCACTAAATTAAACGTGTCCAGAGCCACAACAACCTGCTAAAACTGTGATTATGAAGCGGTGGCCTGTGGACCACTTTAGATTTGTTGGAGGGGGCTTTTGTGGCCAGTAGGGGCCACATATTAAAAAGCTAAAAATATCAAATAATTTTTAACATTTATTGATATTTTTTACAATGTAAAACAAAATAAAAGACCAGATTTTTGTAAAGGAAAAAATATTTTTTAACAATTTTTTTATTTATTTAAACAAACTATGAACTATGCAGACCTAAAACTAAGTATAGAAAAAAAAAGCATAAAGTTAGAAAAATTTAAACAGCTAAAACTATGTAGCTTTATTTCTGTTTGTATAACAACCAATAAAATTCAGTTTTACGTTAGTTTTGGTCAAAGCTTGAAAGAGCCGCTGCAGAGGGACCAAAGAGCTGCAGGTTGCAGAGCCCTGATCTGGATCGTAAGGGGAACTGGATCCAGAACCACAGACCACATGGTCTGGATCAGGGGTCTGCAACCTGCGGCTCTTTGGTCCCTCTGCAGCGGCTCTTTCAAGCTTTGAACAAAGTAACATAAAACTGAATTTTATTATGATTTTATACAAACAACAAAAAAGTACTAGTTTTAGCTGTTTTCCTGTCATTTCTTTTGCAAACACTCTTCAACACTTTGCTTTATTTCTATACTTACCGTATTTTTTGGACAATAAGGTGCACCTTATTATAAGGTGCTTAAGAAAAACAAGTTCATTTTGACAAATTTTTGAGTGCCGTGTACCACAAAAAATCAGTTCGAGGTCATTAAGCACAACTAGAATTAATACATAAGGTGCACCGGATTATAAGGCTCACTGTCCATCTTTGAAACAAATAAAGAATTTTAAGTGTGCCTTATAGTCCGAAAAATACGGTAATTTTTTTCTACAATTAAAAAAAAAAAAATCAAATAATTTATTTAATTATTTAATTAAAAAAAAAAAAAAACACACACACAAGACTCTGGTCTTTTCATTTGTCTTAAATTGTAAGCATATCAATAAATTAAAAATCATTAGATATTTTTTGCTTTATAATGCCACCCCTACTGGCCACAAAAGTCTCCTTAAACAAACCTAAAGTGGCCCATGGGCCACCAGTTGATAATCACAGGTTATTGCGGCTCCGAACTCTTAATTTAGTGAACAAAGTCGTAAAATGGCTCTTTTGATTGTAAAGGTTGCAGACCCCTGGTCTGGACCATAAGATGAACTGGATCAGGACTTCTGCACAGCATCGTGAGTTTACATCGTCTCTCTTTTTGGACTGAGAGGAGCGAGCAGAAGGCACAGCTCTCAGCCACGCGTGTGTGTGTGATGGAAAACAGCAGAGGAGGCAGGTGTGTGTGTGTGTTGCTGATGAAGCAGGAGGCGTCCAGCAGCAGGACAAGGCACAGAAGCAGGAGACAGAAAACACAAACAGTCCGTTCACATTCAGCTGCATCGAACGTTCAGACCTCAGGAAACGCTGTGCGTGAGCACGTGTGTGTGTGTGTGTTAATCCTCACATCCCCGGCTGGTTCTAGTTGTTCTGGTGCTGCAGGAAACATCTCGCATCACTTCAGGTGTTTGGTTTGAAGCCACAAACTGAAACTGTCCAGTTCTGTCATCTAAACCCACTCTGAGTAGGGAACCAGAACAGCACCAGAACCCAAAGCCAGACTGTACACACTGAAGGGGTGGGGCTAAGCTGCATGGCTCCGCCTCCAGGCTGAGCTGAGGTTTCGATTGGCCGAGCAGGAACAGGGCGAGCGGTTAATGAAGGCGATTTTACATATTCCACCATGTCATGGGGATTTAATCTGGGTCAGAACCTTCTAGAACCCAGCACGCAGCCTCCATCCTCATCATCCCTGTGTGGATGTAGATGAGGACAGCAGCAGGCTGACGGTTGTCATGGCGATTAAAAGCTGAGGCGAGTCAGTAGTTCTCGTTCTGTGGATCTGCTGCTGACTGAATGGACCCTGGAGGCGGGACTCCACATGACAGGTTTGAGAAACCCACAGGTCTCACCTGAGCAGTCAAGTCAACCCAAGACCGAACAGAGACGTCTGTGGAGCAAACTGAAGACGGGACCCAGGACCTGGGTTCTGCAATGTTCTCACATAGTTCAGAAAATGTTCTCACATGGTTCAGTGATGTTCTCATGTTAATCAGAGATGTTCTCACATAGTTCAAAGATGTTCGTGTGGTTCAGTGATGTTCTCACATGGTTCAGAGATGTTCTCACATGGATCAGAGATGTTCTCATATGGATCAGAGATGTTCTTACGTGGTTCAATGATATTCTCACGCGTTTCAGAGATGTTCTCACGTGGATCAGAGATGTTTTCACATGGATCAGAGATGTTCTCACATGGAGAGATGTTCTTACGTGTTTCAGAGATGTTCTCACGTGGTTCAGAGATGTTCTCACGTGGTTCAGAGATGTTCTCATGTGGTTCAGAGATGTTTTCACGTGGTTCAGAGATGTTCTCACATGGATCAGAGATGTTCTTACGTGGTTCAATTATATTCTCACGTGGTTCATAGATGTCTTCATGTGGATCAGAGATGTTCTCATGTGGTTCAGAGATGTTCTCGCATGGATCAGAGATGTTCTCATGTGGTTCAGAGATGTTCTCACGTGGATCAGAGATGTTCTTACGTGGTTCAATTATATTCTCACGTG
>JBBPBX010031874.1:16988-27672 GCA_038048925.1 Garcialebias charrua | reverse complement strand
CTAAGGACCAGACTTAACTTTTTTTTATATTTGTACCTGGATTATTGAGCATGCATCAGAATATTAAACCTATACCGGTACTTCTAATATTTATAGTGTGGTGTGTTGGGAGGCATGTGGCCTCATCTCTCTCTCACCCAGTAGGAGGAGCCAGCGAGGTGCTCCCCAGGTTTTACCAGGTGATGAAGAAGAAGTGTTCGTGTGTTCATTCATTCATCCTGTAACTGGTTTTGACGCTCGAAGGATTAAAGGCAACTGCTTGCAGATCAGTTTGTTTCTCCTTCTTCTTTAGTTTCAGGAGATGTTTTTCAAGGTTTGTTGGCAGAATTCCCCTCTTTAACTACACCTGCTTTTTCCTCTTCAGAAACTAAACACGGGGTCGAGCATTTCATCCCTACCACGGGGCCGCCCGTTTTCGCACGTGCACGCCGCCTCGACGCTGTTAAACTGGCCATCGCTAAAGAGGAGTTTGGTACCATGGAGAGGTTGGGTATTGTTAGACGCTCTAACAGCCCGTGGGCCTCCCCCCTTCACATGGTACCAAAAGCAGACGGGTCGTGGCGCCCATGTGGCGATTTTCGCCGTTTAAATAACGTGACGACGCCTGATCGCTACCCCATTCCGCACATTCAGGACTTTTCTGTTCGGTTGTCGGGTGCTTCCATTTTTTCTAAGGTGGATCTGGTGCGCGGCTACCATCAAGTCCCAGTGCAGTCCAGCGATGTACCTAAAACTGCAGTAATCACCCCCTTTGGGCTTTTTGAGTTCCTCCGCATGCCGTTTGGACTAAAGGGGGCAGCACAGACTTTTCAAAGGCTGATGGACTCCGTGTTACGTGGCCTCGATTTTGTGTTTGTCTATCTGGACGACATTTTGGTGGCCAGCTCGTCAACCGAGGAGCACTTGTTGCACCTGAAAGAAATTTTTCAGCGCTTGGATGCACATGGCTTGATCATTAATCCGGTTAAGTGCCAGTTTGGTTTACCGGTGATCGATTTTTTAGGTCATCGAATTTCCGCGCAGGGTGCAGTTCCATTGCCTGCCAAGGTGCAGGCGGTGGCAGAGTTCCCACGTCCTCTGGTGGTTAAAAAGTTGCAGGAGTTTTTAGGCATGGTGAACTTTTACAACAGGTTCATTCCCAATGCAGCCCATCTCCTGCAGCCTCTCTACGAGGCCCTGCGCTCGAGGAAGGCGACTGACACAGTGGTTTGGACCCCAGACCGGATCACTGCTTTTGATGGTGCTAAGTCCGCGTTAGCTAGTGCGGCACTCCTAGCCCATCCAGATTCAGAGGCCCCGATTGCGTTGACAACTGATGCTTCGGATATAGCTGTGGGGGGCGTTGTAGAGCAACGCGTTGGCGACGCATGGCAGCCGTTGGCATTTTTCAGCCGTAAATTGCGGGACTGCGAGCGCAAGTACAGCGTTTTTGACCGCGAGTTGTTGGCGCTATTCTTAGCTACACGGCACTTTCGTTTTTTGCTGGAGGGTCGTTCATTTACGGCTTATGTGGACCACAAACCACTCACGTTTGCAATGTCTAAAGTTTCGGAGCCCTGGTCAGCACGTCAGCAACGGCACTTGGCGGCCATTTCAGAGTTTACAACGGACGTCCGCCATGTGGCTGGAAAATCCAACTCAGTGGCAGACTGTCTGTCACGGGTGCTCGTTTGTCCTGTACTCCTCGGGGTAGATTTTTCTGCCATGGCCGCTGACCAACCGGGAGACGCTGATATAACTGCCCTTCGTGCCGGCGTTTCAGGGCTTAAGCTAGAGGAGGTCAAATTGGGAGAGGGCGGTCCTTTGATCCTGTGTGACGTTTCCACAGGCCGGACACGCCCAGTGGTTCCATCAGGTTGGCGCCGCCGCATTTTTGACTCTGTTCACTCTCTCTCGCACCCAGGTGTGCGCGCGTCTGTGAAACTAGTCAGCGCACGTTTTGTGTGGCCTGGTTTACGCAGAGAGGTGAGGAGTTGGGCAGCGGCTTGCGTGGCTTGTCAGCGTGCCAAGGTGCACCGGCACACTAAGGCACCACTGGAACCATTTCCCATTCCAGCCAAGCGTTTTGACCACGTGCATGTGGACTTAGTTGGTCCCCTGCCCCCATCACGGGGTTTCACACACCTGCTTACAGTGGTCGACCGCACAACCAGGTGGCCGGAGGTCGTTCCTCTTTCTTCCACAACTACCTCCGACGTGGCTGGTGCGTTCCTCTCCACTTGGGTTGCCCGTTTTGGTGTGCCCTCGGACATCACTTCAGACAGAGGTCCCCAGTTTATTTCAGGGCTCTGGTCCGAGATGGCGCGCTCCTTGGGGGTGCAGGTGCATCGCACTACCGCCTACCACCCTCAGGCTAACGGGTTGGTTGAACGTTTCCATCGGTCTCTTAAGGCGGCGTTACGCGCTGCGCTAACAGACGTTGGCTGGGTGGAGCGTTTGCCATGGGTGCTGCTTGGGTTGCGATCAGCTCCTAAGGAGGACCTCAACGCTTCATCAGCCGAGTTGGTTTTTGGTCAGCCTGTACGAATCCCAGGGGAGTTTTTGTTAGACGCTGCCGCTCCACGGTTCCCCGAAGCGGTGGACCCCTATTCGCAGAGCGGTCTTTTGGTTCCGGGTCCTGTGCACCATTGTTTCCCGCAGGCGTTTGTGCCCACTGCACTCCAGTCTGCCCGTTTCGTTTTTGTGCGACGTGACGCCCACCGTTCGCCCCTCCAGCCTCCGTATGACGGGCCGTTTCGAGTGCTCGAAAGAGGCGCGAAAAGTTTTGTTTTAGACATGGGTGGGCGTAGAGAGCTGGTTACAGTGGACCGCCTGAAGCCAGCCTATGTGTTGGCTGATGATGAGGTGTTGCCGGCTCAGGTTCCTAGACGCGGCCGCCCTCCTGCTCGACCCCATCTTCCGTTTTCTCCCCCCAACTGTGTTCCTTCCCCTGTGGCACAAAATGTTGTTCCTGCACGGATGCCAGCCGTTTCTCCGCCCCCGAGTCGACGCAGTCGGTTTGGCAGGTTGATTAGGGCTCCTGTGAGAGACTGATGTTTTGTATTTGCCCTTCTGGGTGTTCGGGGGGGGGCTGTGTGGTGTGTTGGGAGGCATGTGGCCTCATCTCTCTCTCACCCAGTAGGAGGAGCCAGCGAGGTGCTCCCCAGGTTTTACCAGGTGATGAAGAAGAAGTGTTCGTGTGTTCATTCATTCATTCTGTAACTGGTTTTGACGCTCGAAGGATTAAAGGCAACTGCTTGCAGATCAGTTTGTTTCTCCTTCTTCACACGCTACAATATCCTATATTGTTTAATATTTAAGCAATGATGGCATGTTTAATAGTCATATTGTAATAATAGTATGATGTATGAAATAATATAATAATAGCATATGTATCTGTTAGTGTTCCCTGCAACCATCTGTTCTAACAGCAATCCCCCCAGAACCCATTACCGGGACAAAAAAACATTTAGGTGTGGTACCACAAGCAGCCGCTAACAGACTAAAATGACCTTTTACAGATCACAAATTTTATGCAGCAACAAAAAAATATATATTCCCATGCATAAAAGAGAGGGGGGAAGAGAAAGGATTTTCCTGCTTGAAAAACACATTTAAAGTTTGCATTCAGAATTCCAGACAAGGACAGATTTATACTGTAAAAACAGACCCACTTGGTTAAAACATGCTTTAACCAAAGGGTATTGATAATTCATTCAACCTTTATTTATACAGATTAATCCCATTGAGCCTCAATGACTCATTTACAAGAGACTTGAATTTTAACAAAGAGTGATGACAACGTTGGACAACAACGACAACAATAGACAATCATAAAGGATGCTTTTTTTTTTAAACGAGCAAAAATAAAATGGTAATTAAAAAGGTCATTAAAAGGAAAAGTAGCAGTAAAAACAGCTAGGTTGTAAGGTGGCGTAGAAAGCAAATTATGAAAGACTAGTATAAAAACAAAAATAAATAGATAAACTTGAATAGTCTGTCCAAATTTATTGTGATTTTTCCATATTTGTTCTTTGAAAATATAATGAAATCCTTATATTTCTAAAGTAAATAAAAAAGAGAAGAAAAAAAGAAACACTAAGTGTGTACTGTATTTATGTTGGGGGTGGGGGGTCGGGAGGGGGTTGAAAGTGAATTTACAATTTAGTAAATCGGGAAACAACAGGTGGGCTGGTTGTATTCGGGTCATGCTGGCTGCCAAAATACACCAATATCCCCCAAGAATGTCCGGTCCTTAAGAGGAAGTGCTTCAGATCACCGGCAAAATGTTTTGTTTTGTTTTGACTGAATGTGGAGATTCATAAATGGGGGAGTGGTGGCACACAACTTAGAGACGGTGGGCCTGTGATCGGAAGATCGCCGGTTCAAGCCCCGGTACCGACAACATCAAAAGATGTGGGTGGAAAAGGTGAAACACCCACACCTGCCTCCACCCTCATTTGCCCAATCTGAGCAAGGCGCTTAACCCCCACCATCTGCTCCCTAAACAGTTCTCTCTTGAAAATGAGTTCTCGTGGCTCAATGAGACTACCTGTATAAATAAAGGTTAAATGAAAAAATAAAACAAAATAAAAAAATAAAGACGGGTAGCAGCTGAACCTGTACGATTATTATTATTATTATATTTTTTTAGGAACAAGTTTCGATATAGCAAAAGTTTTGAATTTCCTGTTTTAATTCTATTTTGTTTCTGAGGGGTCAGACTTGTGATATACAGTATTTAAAGTACTGTACAATATGTATGTGGTTCCTTGGGCTTTTGAAAGGTCTTTTCAAAGTTTTCTTAGAAATTTGGCTGCTCTTTCACTCATCTTGAGCTCAGTGCTTGACCATTTTTAAAGGAATGTTTAGTTTATTATATTATTTTTGTCTAAAACACATAATCTATGAATCATTCAGGCGTAAAGTAAAGCTCCTAAACTCAAGAGTGAGTTGACATAAAACACACAACTTAGCAAAAAAAGTGCAATTAATATTTGTAGGCTGTTTATTTTTACCTCCCCATCACAAAGAAATATTTTGTTCCAAATATTATTAGTGACTATATACTGTTTCTTGTTATCTACTTAACTTCTTACTAATTTACCAGTTAGTTAATTGATTAGCAGCCTGCCCAAAGCAACATTTGTCCTCTTTGTTTGTTATCTAGTAGTAACTAGCTACTCAAAAATACACAATTTGTTCTCATTTCTTTAGAAATGAATCTGAATCAACAAAAATAAAACTACAACTTAGCACCAACAAGATTAGTACAATTTGTTTTATTTTATTTGTTTTTAATTAAAAAATAACATAAAAAATAAAGATTATATGAAAGATGATGCATTTGTCAGGTCCTGGGTCAGGTGGCTGATATTTCTGTCATGTGACTACCATATATCTATTGTAATTGTAATTACATTTTTTTTAAGACATACCACTTTCTCTTTTGCTCTCCACTTTCTCTTTTTTTCTGCAACATATGCTGCCATGGTCAGATACAAAGTCTGGATAGAAAATAAGTAAATAAAAATAAAAAGAACTGAAAGCCCTTAAAAAAAAAACAGGAGAACTACTGTTCAAGAATGATGTAAAATATTAGAAAAAGTATGGCTCTTTGAAGGCAAGGTATAGAAACAAAATCCTAAATTAATAATTTAAATTAAAAAGGTTTCAGTCATAAATTTGCTTTAAACCCTCCAAGGTTACGTTGCTCAGAATAAACCCTTAGAAGGAAGTCTATGAGGAGTGGTGTGGATATTTGACAATGACAAAAAGCTAGTAAGGAAACAATAAAATCAGACAAAACCTGCAGAAATGTTGTTAGTTTCCTTTTAGTGTGAGATACATTTGATGTTGTAAAGAAAAAAATAATAATGGTGTTTTAGCAGAAGTAGCTAATGTGGGATCATATGTTATTGCATTTTTTGAGTTGGTTACTTTTTTCAATCAGTACACTGATGCTAGTATCAATCGGTATCAGTGTACTGATGCTACTAATACCAATACGGTACTTGTATCACCAACATACTGATATGAATACAAGTATCGGTATTGGGACACCAATACTGTGATCTGGTGCTGAGGAAGGTATTAGGCCCAATACTAGCCTAAAATACTCATACTTTTACTCATGAAAACATCCCGATAATTTCAATTGGATTTACCATACCATACCGTTTTATTTATAAAGCACTTAAAACAGCAACAAGGCCAACCAAAGTGCTGTACAAACAGAAAAACAATCAACACATAAGCAACATACTTATAACATAATTTATGCTTGGTGATGTAATTTCATCTTCCACTTTGCAAGTAACCGAGTGACAAAAAAAATAATAAAACAAATTATGTACTGTAGTTTGGAGATATTTTAATGTTATGTTGCGTTTCTAAATCCATTTCTTAAGTCATTGTGTAATGTTTAAGTACTAACTCATTAAGTACTCCGTATCGACAAATACTTAAACTGAAGTACTTGTACTTGGTCTGAACATCCCACCCCAAAAAAATAGTATCAAGACACTCCTAATATTTAATTACAGCTCTTGACGATGTGTATTTGATCACATTTCAACCAGTTGGGGAACGGACATTTTCTTGTTTAAGATCACAAATTAAAAATGGATTTTTACACTTATCTGAATATTTCTAAAAGCATAGCTATGCATAGCAGCTTTAAATGTTCAGTATTAAAACTGTAAGGGAGAGAAAAGTTCATGACATCCTCACGAAATGCCACACGTTGCCAAAATCCAAAGTAACGACTTTATTCCTTTTTCCTCACAATGATTAAATGATAAACCATAAGCCTACACACCAATTCACTGTGATCATTCTCATCATGAATATTCTAACAAATCTAGTGCACTTAAGCTCATAAAGTAAGTCCAAAGTGGAGGGATTTTTTCCCAACCTGAGTGGGATCAAAAAGATGAGAAGGTAGTAAGTCACATTACGGACCTAAAGAAGTACCGACATGTTTTAAAGTATGTATCTGAGATATTGGCACTAATGCACTTTTATCCAGTAATTCATCCTCTCATGAGAGGCTCTTTCTTTCCAATGCCCTATCTTTTCTCTTGTCTGTTCATAACATCATCACATTATAAGTACAGATGGTGTCATTATAAAGTAGGCTCCTCAAATCTTATGCCATATTCAACTTTTCATTGTCAAGAAACAATGCACACAATATGGTGTTTACGTCTAAAAAACCGAAGCATTGTTCATTTACTTTTAAATGTAAATCTAAAAGGCAGCTGAGATGGGGTAGAGGTAGGGCAGCTGACCTGGGACCAGAAAGCCATGGTTCAACTCCCGGCCATTCCCACATGTTGTGGTGTCTCTGAGCAAGACACCTAATCCCTAACTGCTCCCCGGGCGCCTACATAGCTGCCCATTGCTCCACTTGGGTGTATTTCAGGTGTGACGAGTTAAATGCAGAGAACTACCGTAATTTAGCCTTTGTATCTCAACTCCCATCCCCTACATTCATCACAGACTCATGTAGGGGATGTTGTTGATATGCCGTATTAGATCTTTTAGCGTACCGTTTGACGTTCTTTTAGCGTATATCTTAGATCCTTAGAAACTGTTTCTTTTTATGCTTTATATTTTTGCCATTTTTGGGTGTAACTGGGACCTCAAGTACATAATTTCGTTCTTCCTCATGTACCACATGTGATGCAAATGACAATAAAGATACATGGACTTGAACTAAAAGAAGACTCTACCATCACATCTCTGTGTCATGCTAAAACAAAGTTTCCCGAGAGCCGTTTTTTGAGGAGCCAATGTTTTTACACTACAGCGTGTACGGCGAGTCTGATGCCATTAATCATTCTGCAGGTGCGGGAGTGTTGTCATAATGCATGCGTCCCTTTGCCTTTTCCACAAAAGACGTGGAAAAAGTAGAATGGTGGAAGGGTTGGAGGCTGAGGTGGAACACGTCCCTAAAACAATTCCCCTCCTCCTGCAGTGAACTTGTCAGGAAGGAGAACCAAGTTCAGATTAATTAGATTCCATTTGGTGGTCATCTTTGTTTTTGTTGTTGTTGTTCCCCCACCCCCACGTATGTCTTTTTATTTGTCTTGCCTTCAGTCCTAAAAGCCATCCCGGCACCATTTATCACGTTGCCATCTCGACAGCGCCTTCTCTCTTTCTTGCTGGGAAGCCATTAGAGCATCTCTGCATCATGGCGGCCAGATTGCATTCCTGTCCCCTCTCGCAACATTTATCATCTTTTGTTCTGACTTTTTATCTGCCCCTGCCCTGTGTGAAGCCCTATCTTCAATGCCCGATGTAATGAAACAATGGGAGGTGAGGCCCAAGTAAATAACCTAATTAAATCTAGCAAACAGGGACAAAGGGTGGAAAGAAATGCACAAAAGGCCATCGTGAGAATGCCAAAGGAGGAACACTCGCAGATGGCACTGAGGAAGTCAAAGCAGTGTTGTGGCATAGTGCCCGTACCACCTTCTCACTGGGGTATTTATAGTATTGCTGTTTTTTATCCAGAGACATCCTCTTTACATGATTTGTATCCACTTGGAATGGTGACTTACACAAAGTCCAATAATGAATTTAAAAATGAGCTTTGTGAGACAAGAAATGCTCCTGTAAAAAAAGAAATACTGGTTATGAGGCCCGAGGCGTTGAGTTATAGGTCCTATGAGGAAATCCATTCTTCCCTCCAACTCCCTTTTCCTCTCATTTGTTAGGCAAAAATCAACTCTGATTGGTCTCATTAGGGGCAAAATGAGGAATACTATAATTATCAGAGCTCTCTTGCAAACATTGTTGAGTCGATGCAATAAAATGTCAAGAGGGCATTAGTGGGCAATTATTAATCCATATCAAGCTGAAGTGGACAATTTAATTATCATCTAATCAATATTTCCAGGTCTTGTAGATGTGTTACTGAGGGGAGAGATCTGGCCTCAAAGGAGCTCTATATATAGGGGACTAAAGAGGGCAACAGTAAACGTGAACCAGTTGACGAGTGGACTGTCCCAAGTGGCAGAAGAGACTTTTTGTGATTACAAACCAATCTTTAGCCATTTTCAAAAACAAAGCAAAAAAAAAAAAATTAATAATCCTACATAAATATTTTATTTGATAAATATATTTTTTTACGGGCACAAAAACAACAGAACTAGCAAGACAAATAGGGAAAATATTTTTTTTAAGTATTATTATTATTTTAATGTTAAACAGTTAATGTTGAGTTTAGTGCATTCATATTCATATGCATTCATATGTACAGTAGTCCCTCGCTACTTCGCAGTTAGACTCTTGCAGGTTCGCGGACTGTTTAGAATTATTTTAAATGATTTAGCACCTGCTGTACCTGTGTGCAGCCCACAGGTGCAGAGAGAAGCTCCCTCCTTCAGCGTGTCATGATCTCTCTCTGGCTAAAGCAGCTTCATGAAGAGTTAACCCTTTGCTGTCCAGCTGCACCGATTGACTTTTGTCTTCCAACTTAAAATTCAAAGTATGTCACATCGTAAATTTGTCATAATCACAAAATATGTGTTAAAAATTATGTTTAATTGTTTTAGAACTTCTATGTTCAGTTGTTTCAGTGTAATTGATCAAGAAGTGCATTTCTGCTCTGTGGTGCTGCTGTGTGAAGGTTTAACCCTTTGCTGTCCTGCTGCGCTTCTCTTCTCTACAATTTAAATTTAAATACAGTAATATTTTAAATAAACAATCCTATTGTTTATTTAAAATATGACAGTATTCAAATTAATTTTTTTTTTTATTTACACAGAAGGTGGGAGATCTGGATTGAAACTTGAACTTAGACTACTGTATCCACTACTTCATGGTTTTTCACTTATCGCGGGGGGCGTGGTCCCCTAAACCCCGTGATAAACGAGGGAATACTGGAATACTGTATTAGATTTGGTAGCATCATCATGAAGGTTTAAGATTCAAGGTTATTTATTGTCATTCGCATCACATGTGGTACATGGGGTGCAACAAAATTGTGTACTCAAGGTCCCAGTTACACTCAACAATAGCAAAAACATAAAGTATAAAAAAAAACATATACAGGTACAAGGATCTAAGATATATGCTAAACAATGATAATGTAATATAATATGGTGTATTAAACAGCAGCCTGAACATGAGTCTGTTGTGAGCAGATACGCAAGAATACAGCAGTTTAAAAGTAAATCATCTCTGCTGCAGATTCTAATAAATAACTACCGTAATTAATATATGGACATTTTTTTGAATTACATCTGTTTACTTAAAAGGAATATTGAACAAATTGTGGTGAGTATTTTTTTTTTTCTTCAAGTTGTCAAGATGGACTATTTAGCCCCTTCGTTTTGCCATTTTGAATTAAAGACCAAGGAGAAGGGTTAATGCTGGGTACAGACTTAAACGTTGAAAACATTCCTGGTTTAAATACTTTATTTGTATTTTGGGAGTGGTGGCGCAGTGGTTAAAGACAGTGAGCATGTGATCGGAAGATCGCCGGTTCAAGCCCCCGTGCCGACAACGTAAAAAAATGTGGGTGGAAAAAGGTGAAACACCCACCCCTGCCTCCACCCTCATTCGCCCCACTCTGGACCCCTGAGCAAGGCCCTCAACCCCCACCATCTGCTCCCTAACAGGTCTCTCTTGAAAATGAGTTATCGTGGCTCAATGAGACTTCCTGGATTAATAAAGGGTAAATGAAAAAAAAAAA
>JBBPBX010031874.1:4177-16886 GCA_038048925.1 Garcialebias charrua | reverse complement strand
CACTGATAACCATTAACCTTGTTTAATGGCACTCTAACATCAGAATATGGTGTTGGGATAATTGTGTCACTTCTTTATCAATTTCCAACCAGTGGTTCCTAAAGTTGGGGTCAGGAACCCACTGTGGGTCATGAAAGACCAATTAGGAATCCTTAAATAATCTCCAGAAAATAAATTAAATAGAGAAATATATGTTATTCACTTGTTTTCCACTATATTTGTTACAAAGAATTCAAGTTGTCATAAATGAATAAAAACCATATCATTAACGGCAAAGCAGTCCGTCTTATAATATTCTTATTTATACCTAAATTTGTATATTTTAACAAGAGATAGTAGTAGAGGCCTTCAATCCCATTATTCTGTGGGTTAGAAATTGAAGAATTTGGGAAAGATTGGTTTAGACAGTGAAACTGATTTAAAACATGTAAATAATTTGATTATGATGTGAAAAAATATCCCAGTTTTTCAGGGAAATAATTTTGACATAACACATGCAGTTCCTCTCAAGACCACCAGATCATATTGTTCAATTTATTGCTAGCCGACTTATACAACAATAAACAAACAACCCACTGGATTGTTTATCAGAATAGAAAAGTCTGTTTCAACAATGAGTGCTAATCAAAAACCGGGTTTGTAACTTATTTAAGCACATATGCTACTCAAACCTCATCATATGCCAGCAAAGCTAAACCCTGTGCATCACGCAGAAAGAGTGTACTAATATCACAGAGCTAGCTTTTATTAGTAATGTTTGTGTTACTGCCTGTAATACTGGTTACTTTCTGTTGGTACTCTCTTTGTTCTCTGCATCGCCTGAATAATTACTCTTATTGTACCTGAAACAAATTATCTGAAATAGTGCCAGTCAAGGCTTTGTGCAAGTGATGAAACAATATGAATGCTGTGTAACTGGTCGTCGTGGCTTTCAAAGATGCTACACAATGAGGGATGGCAAAACAAAAGTGGCCGTCTGCCATGAGACAGCAGTCATCTGAGATAAGAATACCTCTCATGGTGTTGTTTTAGTTTTTTTTTTTTCTTTGATAGCTATTATGGTGACTCCCGTCTCCATCTCTGCATCGCTGGAGTCACTACGCAACCAACTGATTACCACAAAAAGTGGCTTAAATGTGCTCTTCTTCTCCACAATGTATTGTCTTAAGAGCAGTTTCAGTGGATTGAACGTAACAGTTTTCTTCTCATCTACTCTCGCTTTGAATCTGCAAAAACATCTCTTACAAGCTCAAGAGCATCTACAAATGTTCATAAAATCACTCCAAGTTATTCATTTAGGTTAGCAAAGCTGACTTAAATAGAAGATGGGTGAGGCTAATGATAAATGTTTCACCCTCTTTCAGTCCATACCTACTACTTTTTTTTTTAAATCTGTTGAATTACCACAATTTCAGATTTTAAAAGCTCAAGTTTGTAATACGATAAATCACATGAGTAGGATTTATATAGTTGTTTTTAATTATTCCTTTTCGGAAATTATCTATGAGTTTAAAAAAGTAAATACGGTAAATACTCAGAATACCCTTAATTCATCTTTATAACAACTACTTTGAAAGCCTTTAAACTAAAGTAAATGCACTGACTCAAAAAAAAAAAAAAACCTTTAAGATCCTTTTGTTCTATGTTTGTCCTCTAATCGCCCCATCCCATTGTTCTTAAATCATATTGCTGTTAGAGTTCATATAAAAATCATGATCAATCTGGTCTCTATATTTACAATAATTTTATTTAAACCAGCTTTCTTTGAAGAAAATTACTGTTTGATTCATTTACTGTACATAAAGTCATCTTGGCTAAAGGCAGGTGCATTTTCCCCTGATTATTTGATCCGAGATGCTGTTGGACAGTAATGGAGAATGAAAGCATATTATTACACATGATAGCCACATTGTGCATCTCTTGGTTCAATTCGGTGTCTATTATGTGTGGAATACATTGCTATTTTTGCAAATGTACACCATCTAAGCCTCAATTTATGTGCCTTAATGCATAGCTGCTAGTTGTGGTGTACATAAACAGGCTTGGCTGAGCTGCTGTACTGTATGTTTGGAGTGTAGTATAGTATTCATCTGTTCATGTTGGTCTGTACACACCGAGATCAAACTGCATACAATGCAAAGAGACTAATTTATATACAAGAGTGGTGGTGTGTTTAAAAAAAAGTACAAGTTTGTTGTCTTATTGACCAAGACATAGGAGGAGACATATACGGTAAACTGTTGACGAGGCAGTCAGCTGGCAAATGATGCACAAAATGTAACGTGTCCCAAGAGACAAGAGATTATAAGCAACTGAGCTGTTAGTCGGGCACAATTTAAAACTAATGCACACAGAATGACTGCAAACTTATTTCTAACTGTCCCTCACATGACAAAATGAAAAGTTTACAGCTGCAACTACACAAGCAACATGAAGTCCAAGGCTTTTCTTTAGCTAATCCAGGCTTCTTAGCAATGTGTTTGACAAAGTAAACCAGTTGGTCAGGGAAACATCTCTATCTGTCCAGGCAGAGAAAACAGAAACACACTCCAAAACCTGACTACCATGTATCCTGGCACGTTTCTGACTTAAAACATGAGACTGTGATGACAATATGTCAAAGTCAGCTTCTTCAACCTTTGTCTCAGCTGAAGCAAGAAGCCAGTAGAAAAGTACCACAGAGACCAAGGATGCAGGCAGTGGGAAGACATTACAGACCAACAAGACTTTCAGGTTTCTACAAACAGCAACAACCCCTTGCTAGCTAAGCTTCAGGAGCTTTAGCAAGGGCTGCTTCCCTCCCTAGTGTTGTTTGATTTCCTGACATGGAGACAACAATCTCCTGAAGACTTGGCTCATCATCTTCATCAGAGCAAATATTTTTTTCATTAAATTTGATAAAGACAAATTTGGGAGGACCACAAGTTAGGGTAATCGTAGTACCAATCCCAAACACAGATAAAAGAGAAGTTTACATCAGGAAGAGCATTTTAGAAGACCAACATAATGGATAAGAGTACCATACCAGATTAGTCAAGGCTTAAGATACTGTTGGTCAATAGTGTGAGGACTGAAACTGAGTTACTGTTGATTAAAGAAAATGGAATGGGAAGATGTACCCTGCCCCTCGCACTGTGATTGCTGGATATGGGCACCGGCGACCCCCATGACCCAAAATGGAATGAACGGGTAAAGATAATGGATGGATGGAATGGGAAGGAGGCAGTGGGTGAAGGAAAAGGCAAAAGTATGGAGATGAACGTATGCAGTTTGGATGTAGGGATTATGCCAGATAAAGAGAATAGAGCTGATTGATATGATGGCAAGAGGTAAGTTAGGTAAAGTACCATGTGGAATATTGACAAAGGGTGTAGAAGATGGATCTGCCAGAGAAGAGGTAAAGAGGAAGACTACAACAAAGGTTTATGTGCAGAAGTTTGGTGTGACAGAGGAAGAAACTAGGGTTAAGGTGAGTTGGAGGCAGATCTACTGTGGCACCCTGCCCCATACAGGGTGTAGCCAAAAGCACAAGATAAAAAAAATAAAAAAATGTTACTTAGGAATATTTATTTGACTGTTATTAGTTTTCTACTGGTATTTTAATAATAATAATAATAATGTCCTTTTTTGTCATCTGTGTATGTTTCCCATACACAGACGAAATTCGTCTCTGCACTTAACCCAACCACCACCAGGTGGTGCAGTGAGCAGCCATAGAAAGCGCCTGGGGAGCTGGAGAATTAGGTGTGCACTCATAGACACCCCAAGGTGTGTAGTGGCCGGGGCGCAAACCCGCGTCCTTCGGGTCTTTTAGGCCACACATTTAGCTTCAAACTCAAAGAGATGGATTATTATTGATTTTTATAATTTTTTTGAATGTTCAGAACATAACGGCTCAGCAAGAAGGTCCTGGGTTGAAGCCCTGGTTTGGACCTAGGGTCTTTATGTGTAAAGTTTACACGTTCTCCTTGTGTTTGCACAAGTTTTCTTCCAGATAATTTAGTTTCCCCAAAAGTCCAAAACATGTTTGGCTATACCTTCAGGCCCAGGGCTCCTTTGCAAAAGAAATCTGTGATCTTAATGGGGTTTGCCTGGTTAAATAAAGGTTATTAAATACATTAAACTGCAGCTTATTCTTTCTATAGACACCTCTTTACTTATAGCAGTTTTGACAAGTTTTGAAAACCAACAGACCTCAAAACATGGTATTAAATGTCTTTCTTTACTAAGCAGTTCAAAGTACAGTAGTAAGTAAAATATTTTTCCACAACTCTGATTGCGTGCTATTTCCCTCTCTCTAGGGACACAAGGAAAGAAAGTGGGTAAATCTTATTTGAATCGTATACTTAAAGAAATCCATGTAGGCACAAATCCTGACATCACAGAGCGAGCCTACTCTCCTGTGTGAACTTCGAGACTGAGGGAAAATGAAGAGTAAGGGGACGAGTACTTCAGGAAAAAAAAAAATTGTGAAGAAAAATGTTCACAAGGGAGACTTTTCGGGAGAGGAAACAAGCCATAAAGTATTTCCAGGATACCACATCGTTTTTCGTTTACTAATTATACTCACTTAACCTAAAATTGTGACTCAAGTAATGGAGACAAATGCAGTAATTAATTAGCTGATGGGAGATTGATGAATGACATGGAACAAGGTCCCAAGTGAGCATTAAAAACCAAAGTTACTTGATGGTATGATGGATGCCGTCTAAACACCTCGTAAATGTCCAGAGACCTTTTCCTAGTAGTGCGTGTGATAATGCATATTCCATGTTCCATGATGCAACAGGATGAGCACTCTAAAAAGCTCGGCCATTAAAAACAAGGGCTTTGCTTGGTTTCCCTTAAAAAAAACAACGTGTGAGTCTGACTGTCGCGTGAGAGCCCTTTCACTTCTTAGCAAAAGGCGTTCATTCTCATTCGCCATAACTAATAAACCACACTAAAGCGATGTGTCACAATAAATCTCAGCTCTTCAAATGGCATGACTCATTTGGCAAAGCAGAGAAGTCTAATAGGAAGAGGAAGTAGCTGGAGTGTGTGTGAGAATAAGCGTGTGAGTTAATGAGTGTGCACACAAACAAGAAAAAAGGGGTGGACTGACAGGAGAGTGACAGATGTAGTGTGCAAGCGAGCGGTGGGTGAGAAAAATTGCTCTCTGAAGATGGACTTGGAGCACTCACTCCATCACTCCCGCCGAATGTAAATCAGCTGTGACAGGAGCGGCTCGGGGCGTAGACAATTCCCAATCCACGTCGAGCTTCGGTGGGATCTTTAGGTAAGAAGGTGGGAATGCAAACTTCCTGGCTTGGACTGAGAGACAGGCCCCGAGGCTCTTCGTGGAGATGAATGGTTTCCAACATTAAGCCCACTGCCGACTCCCCAACATGCCCCACGGGCACACAAATGTGCCGAGCTGAGATCAGTGCAACGCGTCGCCCTCTCAGGACCCCTGGAGCGAGACCAAAGCTTTTGGCCCAGGGCCAGGTGTTACCCGTATGAGCTCACGTGCACAACCGCACGCACAGCTGCATCGGTTCTGAATGAGAGGATTTCTGAATGAGTCCTACAATCAATCACGGACATGCTGCGTGTACAAAAAGAACCGTTGTGAGCGGGGCTTTTTTTTTTTGCTAATGGTGCGTAACATGCAGACAGGTTATAATTTGGTAAATGGTAAATAATTATGGATTTATATCTCGCTTTTGCATGATGTGTAGTCATGCAGCTTTCTGGTAAAATAAAAAATAAAATAAAAAACTTTGAACAGTTCCAGTATAGCATGAAGTGAAGAAATGTATTTAACAGCTCGTCTCTGAATTTCTCACAACATTCTTCCTTCTTTAGCTTCCACCATTTGGTCTTCTTCTCTGGTTTTACTCTTTTTCTCTTCTTCACAACAACAGTCATTCTACACACAACCATCCGATGCTGTCTGGCCACGCTCTCCCCTGCCACAACCTTACAGTCTCCAATCTCCCTCAGGTTTCCTCTTCTACACAGAATGTAATCGACCTGTGTACTCCTTCCTCCACTCTTATAGGTCACTCTATGTTCCTCCCTCTTTTGGAAATAGGTATTGACTATAGCCATTTCCATTCTCTTGGCAAAATCCACCACCATCTGTCCTTCCTGGTTTCTTTCCTTGACACCAAACCTACCCATCACTTCCTCATCCCCTCTGTTTCCTTCACCAACATGTCCATTCAGGTCTGCTCCAATCACCACTCTTTCCTCCCTGGGAATACTCTCTATCACTTCATCCAAATCTTTCCAAAATTTATCTTTCTCCTCCCCATCACATCCAACCTGTGGAGCATAACCACTGACTATGTTTAGCATCAGACCTTCTACTTCTACCTTCAGACACATCACCCTATCTGACACTCTCTTCACCTCTACTACATTCTTTGCCAACTCCTCCTTCAGGACCACCCCTACTCCATTTCTCTTTCTATCCACACCATGGTAAAACAGTTTGAACCCTGCTCCAATACTGCGAGCCTTGCTGCCCTTCCACTTGGTCTCTTGGACACATAAAACATCTACCTTTCTTCTCTGCATCATGTCAGCCAGCTCTCTACCTTTGCCTGTCATTGTCCCCACATTTAGAGTTGCAACCCTCAGTCCTACATTCTTCACTTTCCTCCTCTCCCTCTGTCTCCTGACACGTTTCCCTCCTCGGGGTCTTCGACTAACAGTAGTACAATTTCCGCCGGCACCCTGTTTGTCAACAGCACCGGTGGCGGACGTTGTTAACCCGGGCCTCGACCGATCCGGTATGGTTTCACTTTGATGAACTCGCATCAGGTGCAGCAGGTGATAAATAATTTAAAATAGTTTATTTTAAATAAAAATCCCATGCTGATCGTGCGGCTCATCCATCAAGCCAATTGTGTGTCATGTTCAACTTTACTTTGAAAAACTGCGATAGAGCGAGTCAGCGAAAAACAAATTGTGAAGTAGCAATCGACTACTGTATAACATTTCCACAGAATCTTGTTTAAAAATAATAATTTGAACAATGTTTTTAAAATTACTTCGTTAGCATGTTCTGTTTCATTTTTTTTTATCTTTACATAATTTATTTTAGTTATGGTTACATATTTTTACTTTTCATTCTTTTGTTGGATTTTTTGGGTTGTTTGTTCCCAGAGTATATGATTCTACGTTTTATTCATGAAGGTAGTTAGAGTGAGGACAGAGGATGCAGAGGACAGAGTGAGGTGGAGGATGATGACTTGCTGTGGTCACCCCTGAAGAGGGAAAAGCCAACAGAAGAAGATTCACAGTAATCTCGGTTAGGTGTGTGTAGAGTTACTTCAGTTGGATCTGTACCTGGACATGTTAGCTTAGTGGTTCCACATTTTGGTTACAGTTTGCAGTATGTGGTGGATATTTTTGGATTTTTCTAATGGGTATATGTTTTTAGAGATACTGTACTGGGCTGGTTTTTCATCCCATAACACGCTGTTGTAATGTCTTTATTTTGAGATGTGTACATCAATGATAAAGACATGTTGAACATTTAAAGATTGCTTCAATACAAAAAGGCTGAACATAATGTGTCGTTTAAGCAGTGAAGTAGATCTTTGGACTTTATATAAGACATTTTAAAACCTATTTGAGCTTTAGTTTTACAATATTTATTGTGTTTCCCGTTCTGGTTAAAAAAAATAAAAAAATAAAACAATAAATCAATCGATTTTTAAATATAACCAATTTTAGTTCATTATTTAGAAGCTGCTGCTGGACAAAAAGGTTAAAACATAAAACATGTCAATAAAAATCCCTCATACCCAAAGTGCAGAGCCAAGTTTGATTCATGACCTTTTAACAAAGGCATTTAATCATTACTTGTTTATTGTTTTTTCAAGAAACCCACTTTAAACCACATTCTTTTTAATTACAGCAAGACTTCAGGACAATAACCTTATTTTTCATCCAGGTATTTTAGGGTATTTTAGTTTATTTAAAGGAGAAATGTAATCAAATCTGAAAAAATCGATATAACAAGAATTTCATATAGTAAACAACACACATAAACATACTTAGTATGCTTTTTTCAAGTCAGTAGCTTAAAGAAATAGTTTTTTACATTTTTCCTGCTACATGCCGAAGTGCAGTGATTTCTGTAGTCATTTTCTGGACGCACTTTTATGACACAATTAAGACCTCCTTTGCTATCTTACAATAACACTGAAGCTATAAACCCATCATTACTGTCCTCCTGTCTGTCATTTAAAATGGAAGCAGAAGACTTTTTTGAATCTGAAGGATATCACTTTAGTTTGTCAAAAACAGTTTGGTGATTTAGTGCATTAATGGGCATTTCTATCCTGGAAATACGAATAGCCGTGCGTTAGCCGCCGCATGCTAACGTTAGCATGCTAGCGCCGTATGCTAACGTTAGCATGCTAGCGCCGTATGCTAACGTGGAAGTGGGGGTGTTGAAAATGTCCTGAAACAGTTACCAATGTCTTGTTAAGCTCTGTCTTCCCCAGAACATAGTAGGATCTAAAATGATTTTTAAAGATGAAGGAGCAAGTTGAAACATGCTGTCTCCCTCCTTGCTAGCAGGCTCCATTGGGAGCTGCCTGGCTAACTAACTACGGTGGCCCTACACGGCCAAAATTCTACAGCGGCCGAATGCACAGGAGCGGTAAAAATACAATATAAAATTTAAAAAAAGTTTTAAAATCGATTTTGGGGCTTTTAGAATCGATTCTGAATCGCCAGGACTAAGAATCTTGATTCTTTAAAAAATAGATTTTTTTTGCTGCATCCCTAATTGCTACACACTGAAACCTTTTTGTCCACAACTAGATACACACACTAATATTACTGTATGAGGATACACACTGAAACCTTTTTGTCCACAACTAGATACACACACTAATATTACTGTATGAGGATACACACTGAAACCTTTTTGTCCACAACTAGATACACACACTAATATTACTGTATGAGGATGAACTCCAGTTGCACTGCCTATGTCATATTCAGGGGACGGAGAGCAGGCAGGGGGAGGGGGGTCAAAAACACCAGATGAGAATTTCTTCACTTTGCAAAGTCTAAATTTGAGTTAGGATGACATTTTTGACTTGTGAAAATTTCTCAACAAGCTTATTTTATGCTTTTCATTAGACTACTATTAGCTTAAAAACACTTTTCATTTCTCCTTTAAAAGCACTCATCTGCTGCTGAGACTTAAGAGCCACTGTTTTACTTTGGTGTTGGATTCAGGCAGGGCTTGAGATCCAATTAGCGCTGATGGTTTTGTGTTGGGTTTCTGTATTTTATTTAAGTTTCTTGTTTTTATTGTTGATTTATATTGTCATATGACTAAAAAGTAAAACGCTGTGATCAACCATCTTCATGTGCTATATAAATGCATTGATGTACTATTAGAGAAGCCTTATTCACTTATGCATGCTCACAACCACACACTAATAGATGCAGGGATGCACATGCAGGTATCGTATGTAGATATGTAGATGGGTATATGACTGAATATGTATGTATGTATGTATGTATGTATGTATGTATGTATGTATTATATTAGGGGTGTAACGATACATAAAACTCTCGAGACGAGACGAGACAAATTACAGAGTTTGCGAGAACGAGACGAGATTTTAAGCGGTGTACGGTAAAAATTTATTGCAATGCTTACATATTGTCCGTGTCTTGTTTGTTGCTCTTTCACCATTTATCGTTTCTATTGGAAATCCAAAATGCTGCCAAACAAATGATTTAAAAGTAGTTGGGGCGTCTTCTATAGCAACTTCATCCAGCGAAGCCATGCTGTCCGTGACGCTGACTTGCTAGGGGCTCTGCTAGCATTAGTGAGACAACGTTACCTCTCAACGAGAGATATCGCGGGAGTTTAATATCACGAGATTTCTGCACCATCTGGTGGTGGTTGGGTTAAATGCAGAGACGAATTTCGTCTGTGTATGGGAAACATACACAGATGACAGAAAAAGACATTATTATTATTATTATTTCGTACAATGAGATCTCGTTACACCCCTAATGTATATATATATTTTTTTATAGTAATCTACTGCAAAGTCATGAATGTTATGTGTCTTTTATGCATATGTGTTTTGTTGCTGTGTTCTGTCATGTACTTTGCAGAATTGCAGACAGCAGTTGGGTGTGTTTGCCTTATGCTCTTTTTGTGGACATTTGTTTTGTAGTTTTACTTTCTGTCTTTCCTTTCTTAATAATAATATTGGTGTGAAGAGGATGGCTGTGAGGTGAGAAGGGAGGCCATCTATAAAGGAAAAAAAAAATAATTAAAAAACACTCTTATATGCTGCTGAGACTTAAGAGCCACTGTTTTTCGTTGGTGTTGGATTCAGGCAGGGCTTGAGATCCAATTAGCGCTGATGGTTATGTGTTGGGTTTCTGTATTTTATTTAAGTTTCTTGTTTTTATTGTTGATTTATATTGTCATATGACTAAAAGGTAAAACACTGTGATCAACCTCTATCTTTATGTGCTATATAAATGCACTGGTGTATGGAAGACTGAAATGAGAATTTCTTGAAGGAATTATCGCCTATCTCTTTGCATACAGGTGTTTTAAATCAAAATCTTGTGTTATTTGTTAGTGCTTGGAGTATTTGTTGGGGGTGACTGTCAAATACAACCACACAATTTTTTTTGCAGAATATCTATAAATTGACAAGAGTTGGAGACATTGTTATGTTTACAAAAATTGATAAGCTGTGGCGGCCTTCAATCTTGTTAACCCCCCAAATCAAATAATTTGATGAAAGTTATTCACAGAATATTGAAAGAAAGAAAAAAGGCATTCCACAGAAACAATTGAGCACATTTCTTTCACTTTCTATATGTTGATGTTTTAAATAGTACTTAAATAAAATGAAAATCAATACATCTTTGATTTTATTTACATACTTTATCCTAACACTTTGAGAAAACGGTTGTAGATGATGTACGTGTAGATTATGTGGTCTCACGGCCCACATTGTTCACGCTGCCGTGAAACATCATCTGCATGGCAGACGCTCACGTTTTTCAGACTCCACTGGCCTGGTAATCCCATCGCAGCAGCTACAACATCAATCTATTAATTGCACTGTCACTGCGGCAATGTCGCGAAACACCTGCATTTTTACACGGTTCACCGACGCCGTGTTGTGCGACGGGTGATCAGATTGAGTGCACGTGCCAGCAAGACCAGAACTGTGCCAGAATATGAGCCATGCAGATGCAAAACAGCTGGCACTGTGCCGGGCTGATCCCAGTTTTAAAGACATGTGAGACAAGATCCCTGTGTTTTGGTGAGAACAAGAGATACTGTTTGAGTTTATCAAATAACGGAGGACATTTCTTCGCACTTATCTTTGCAGTCGTCTCTTCCTGCCGGCCTGAAGTCCCACCACAGTATTTCAGCTGGACTTTATCTGGGCCATTGCACAACCTTGATTTTTTCTTTTTTTTTTCTTTTTGTCATTCTGTTGTGCATTTGCTTCTGTCCTTAGGGTCATTGTCCTGTTGATTCAAGATTGGCCAAGGTTCAGCCGTTGGACAGATGGCCTCATATTTTACTCTGGAGCTGATGGTCGACTAAGAAACCAGTGTGTGTATGCCCTGTGGCAGCAAAACAAGCCCAAATCATCCCCCTACACCACTGTGCTTAACAGTTGTTAAACTTTATTGTATTTATTTATTTTGCTAAGGCTGTATCAAGCTGAGCAATATCAGTTAGGCCTGTCATGATAGCAAATTTTGCTGGGCGATTAATTGTCTCAGAAATTATCGCAATAAATGATAATATTGTTTGAAATTTGACAATAATTACTAATTATTGTCAAAATTAAGAAGACATGTTCGTTAATTTGTTTTGCATGTAGTACCCTTTTCAACCATGGGATGGCAGTATAAGACTGTTTGAACCAAAGCATGGATAGTAAGGGAGCGAGCAGTGTGTCTCTAAGAAAAATGGGAGAGAGGCCCTTTGACGCAATATGGGCTGTCTCCGGTTCTCAAAATGGCAGATGCTCGGTGCGGTTTGAGCTCTTTAGCGTAGCATTTTTCACACAAAGCTTTTAATAAAAATCAATAAACAAGTTATCGGCTTCTTTTTGCAGAGAAAAAAAACGTTTTACACGAAGGCACGGGTTTCAACCGTGAATTTTGGAGCTTCGACAAGACAGATTTTTTCCCCCTGAGGTTAGCTCGTAGCTTAGCTTCTCAGCTTAGCTGCTTGTAACGATCCAAAAACGAGATTTTTGGATGGGTAAAATGGATTTTAAAGAGAAAAGAGAAAGTGAGAGGTCAGTGAAGAGAACCAGAGTTGAACTTTTTCTCATCCAGTGTCTTCAGAAAGAGAGAGACATGAAGAAACGACAGAGACAATAAATGAAAATGACACCAATAAATTTCATTTATCATGCGATTAATTGAATTGTTTATTGCAACAGGCCTAATATCAGTGTCATGAAGGACTGCTTAGACCTAAATCTAGTGCTACACGTTCATGCCTGATTTAGATTGCGTCTAAACACAATTCACTGTGTCACCCAGAAAGCTGGCTAAAGCTCCATCACGTAAAATAGATGTGTATTTGTAAACTTCATCCAGAAGTGGGTGTAAGAGAAGCGGAGTTCTAGATCTGTAGCATTTTAGCTGGCACATCTGTACTGTATTGTGCATTGCAAGTTGAGCA